>JAMKCH010024644.1:0-19777 GCA_023653785.1 Ophioderma brevispina | reverse complement strand
GAAATACACTCTCAGAACGTTGTTAAATTTTAACCAACATGTATTACCAGTTGAACAGCCCACAATGGTTAATGTTTACCCCCTGGTTGGTGTATGTATAGTATTTTAGCATTTTATGGGAAAATTTTGCCCACTGTGGGTAAAATATACCCATCAATCTGCTATATTACCAACAAATGGTACCAATTTACCCAAGGTTGGGCTGTCCCCCTTGTTAATACATGTTGGTAAAATTTAACCAACCGTTGCTGAAGTGATGTCAGAGTGGGGAGGCCACAGACATCAATGCAGCAATACAACAAAAACTATCGGGAGAGGCCATGGTATTTCGAGGGCAACATTCGCCTTAAAGGTCTAACCATAGATTTTCAAATCAATCAGTATTTTTCTTTTCTGCCGTAATAGTGGTTTTCATATAGATTTAACACTCAATAATTTATTACCTTTATTGCACAGTAATTGTCTTTAAAATAAACAAAGTTACTTTTAATATGCTCCACATTTCAAAATAAAACCTCGGCTGATTTTAATATTTGCTGCCATATGAAATTATAAAGCATCTTTTTGTACCTAACAAGTAATTCTCAGCTTAATCCTTGAAATCGGGAATATTTTTGATATACGTTTTAAACCTTAGCTCAAAATTCAGATTTCACATTGTAAGGAACAACCCTTTTAAAGCGTAAACCTCTCTTGCCGCCTTAGCAAGTAGCAGGTATATCTTTTTTTGGCGCATCAGAAAGGGTGACTAAGCAGGGCTTCACTCTACCGAACAATGACCTTTAGCAATTTAAAAAGTGCAAATCCCTGGCCATCTCTAGAAGCGCATCCAGCACAGCATGTCTATTTTTGGCAATACCCAAAACCACTGTAAAGGATAACTGGAAATCGTAAGATTTACTGTCGACAACAAGCTACAAGCCGACCCACAGCCAAACAATCCAGTCAGACCAGACAAAACCGCTAAGCCTCTAATTTGGTCGCTAACAAGCCCTTTGCAATGGAAGATCGAGCCACAGTGCACACGACCAAGGCCCAAGTGAAACAGCGAAAATGCATCATTTTGGAATTGAGATTTCTACGACCCCTCTAAATCATCTGGACTCCATCAGCGCCAATCATTACCATCATTCTTAGCGAATTAACAACATGCCAGATTGGAGCTCACTTATCGCATCTCAATCTCCACTAAGACGTCGAAGAGCCCCTTGATCCTACCGCGGCCCACCTTGGAAACAGTCTTCCAGGAATGTAGTTTGGAGACCAGCTACAATATGGCTTTAGTGGAGCGGTTTTGGGACTGCCAATTGGACAAGCCCCATCCCCTCGTTACAACAAAACGCCACCCTTCTCATCCGAAAGATAATAATAATAATAAAACACATGAGGTTGTGTAAAAATACTTTGGTGGCAGGGGTGTTTTTTTGGTTCAAAAAAAAATAACGTTTTTTGACTACAAACTAAGACAATCAGATTTCATTAATTTCTATTTCTATTTCTTAGCAACATTTTAATCATGGTGCAAACTATCAAGCTCTTGCATTTATATTTTAGATTTTCTGTTTTTTATACAATTTTAGACCCAAATCATTTTTTTCCTAAAAAAAACATCCTTTTTATCACTTGTCACCACAAGACGACATTACCTGAACCCTTTAATGCACTGTATAAACCTAGATCAAAACAAAAAGGAGACCATTAAACTAAGATTGTAATACTACTTTTTACTTTAAAATAATTTCGCTTAATTTGAGCCAAATGGCATTTTTCGGTCTGAAATCATTCCCTGCCTGCACAGCAATATTTTCAACCACAACCAATCATTTTTCTTAATCTCATTATAATATTTATCCATTAATAAAGGTGTTGTGTTTTGTTTGTACCGGAGGGAGGGGTAACTCCAGTGGCCGTAACCAGACCTATTGCAAATGGGGGGGGGGGGCTGAAGGGTTGCCAAGTGATCTTTTTTTTGGGGGGGCAATTTGGGCCCTTCTCCATAGACACTGTACAAAAGTCAGTTCATTTGGGGGGCTGAAGGGGGGGGGGGAAAGGTTCTGTTTGGGGTCTGGCTTGCGCCCCCTGCCCCCCCATCCCCCCCCCCCCCCCCCCCCGCTGGTTACCCACTGGGTAACCTCGAAAACTAGGACACTTTTTCAAAGCTCGGCCACTCCGATTTTCTTCAGGTTTTCCCAACGTCCCGTTGCTTTTCACTAGCTTTTCTGGTCTTTGGCAGTGTTGGCTTTATTTTGTTTATCCGCTTTTAGTTGTGTATTGCTCATAGTAGTCCATGCCCTGCCATATACCTCCTTTTGGTTTTGGTTCTTTTCTTTTCCTAACCCTTCATATTCCAGGTAAAGGTTCTCATCGAATCCCCAGAAATCAGCATTGGATTGTAAAAATTTGAATTTCATGGGAATGCAGCTATGTTGCTGATTCAAACATGTGAATGAAGAATTGCCGTTCATACCCAATCATCGTGACAAAATGAACCTCTAACCATACCATCCCGCTTTAGCTTTTCACCAAAAAAACTGTCTCATCAGAACAACAGATGAGGTATGATATACAAAAAAAATGGTCAAAACAATCACCCGCACGCATACCTTTTCTGGCAGCATTGCAACCTTTCCCAGGTTCGTACGCGGAATGGGGCGCAATCCCGCGAATTCTCCACAAAGTGTGCAAAAAGTCCACATTTTGCTGCTTTTTTTAAATAAACGTCCAAAATTCAGAGAAATGTTTCATCATGTCCCTTTTTTGGTGAAGAGGATGTTCAAAAGTACAAAAAGGTTAATTTTATGGGGATTATTGTTCCAGTTTTACACCACAAACATCTACTCTTTTTTCGAATTCCCCCCCCCCATACATCCTGCTTACTTCCTGTGTAACCAAGCTTTAACTTTTTATATATACCTTATTCGTCGAATGGCGGAGAAAGAAGGCCCGAGACACCAAAAGTGCTTCACACAAAAGTGGCTCTTCTAGGACGTTCCAATGTGTTACGGGTGCTGTACAACCCCTTATTCAGACGAGTTTTGAATGAATTGTTGATATTGATTATTGCCAGGCCGCATGGTACTACCATACCAGTGCTAAGCGTTTAATATGTACATCGCAATATCCAAAAGTGCAACTTGGCAACGAAAATAGTTTAGAATATTCGCAATATTCGAACCTGAACAACATTGCTTGCAGACTGCCGAGTTAATTTTTTTTTGTGTTATCTGTATCAGGGGTGGCACCATGGGGTGGCGGATGCAGCCGCCGCCTTGAGAGTTTCAAAATTTAAAAAACACAACAGAGTTTGAAGCATATACATTTGTTTTAAAATTAGGTTTTTACCTTATGAAGTTAATCGTGTAATGTTTCCGCCCCCTCCTACGATTTTACTAACTCTTCAACTTCTTTTTTATTTGGCAGCTATATTAGATTGACCAGTGACAAATATGTTTTCGGTAAACCGAGAGAACAAACGGGACAACAATACCTGTTAAAATGGAATCATTTTGAAAAACACTGAAATTGGAGTGAATTCCCGGATTTCTTTTTTTGTATGTATTGAATGTCCTATTATGCTTCTAAATTGGTTGTTCTGTGCACTTAGACACCTATATACCCGATCCAGCGTGCCCCTAATCTAAACGCGTTATACACAACGTTAAACAATGAGAATGCTGATTTTCACAAGGAGCCGGTTCCCTAACACAGAGTCCGGGTTGGGCCGCCCTTGAGCTTGTTGTCCTCCTTGGTACCATTCTAATGCGGGCGTCTGAAAGGGAGTGGGATTGGTCTAATGTTTAAAGCTTGCTTTTCACATAGCTTTTCTGATCTTGGCCAGTGATTGGCTTATTTGGTTTACTCTTTTAGTTGTGTATTGCTCATAGTAGTCCATGCCCTGCCATATACATCTTTTAGTTATTGGTTCTTTTCTGTTCATACCCTTCATATTCCAGGTAAATGTTACTCATCCGGAGATCCCCATTATCAGACATTTGATTGTAAGAAATTTGAATTTCATGGGAAATGCAGCTATGTTCTGATGCAAACATGTGATGAAGAATTGCCGTTCATCCAAATCATCGGTGACAATGAACCTCTACCATACCATCCCGCTCTAGCTTTCACAAAAAATGTTATCATCAGAACAACAGATGAGGTATGATATACAAAAAAAAATGTCAAAACACCGCACGCATACCTTTTCTGGCAGCATTGCAACCTTTCCCAGGTTCGTACGCGGAATGGGGCGCATCCCTCGAAATTCCACAAAAGGGGCAAAAAGTCCACATTTTGCTGCTTTTTTTAAATAAAACGTCCAAAATTCAGAGAAAATGTTACAATCATGTCCCTTTTTGGTGGAGAGATGTTCAAAAAGTACAAAAAGGTTAATTTTATGGGGATTATGTCCACTTTTACACAAAAAAAATCTACTCTTTCGAATCCCCCCCATACATCCTGCGTACTTCCTGTGTAACCCAAGCTTTACTTTTTATATGATACCTTATTCGTCGAAATTACGCTCGAAATGGCGGAGAAAGAAGGCCCGAGACACAAAAAGTGCTTCAGCAAAAGTGGCTCTTCTAGGAATTTCCAATGGGTACTGTGCTGTACAACACATTATTCAAAGACGAGTTTGAAGTGAATGTGTGAATAATTGATTATTGCCAGGCCGCATGGTACTACCATACCATGCTAAGCGTTTAATATGTACATCGCAATATCCAAAAGTGCAACTTGGCAACGAAAATAGTTTAGAATTATTCGCAATATTCGAACACGTGAACAACATTGATTGCAAGACATGCCGAGTTAATTTTTGTGTTATCTGTATCAGGGGTGGCACCATGGGGTGGCGGATGCAGCCGCCCTCCTTGAGAGTTTCAAAATTTAAAAAAAAACCAGGAGTTTGAAGCAATAAATTGTTAAAAATTAGGGTTTTTACCTATATGAGTTAATCGTGTAATGTTTCGCCCCTCCTATGATTTTACTAAACATCTTCACTTCTTTTTATTTGCAGGATATTAGATTGACCAGTGACAAATATGTTTTCGTAAACGATGAAGAACAGAAAGGGACAACAATACATGTTAAAAATGGAATCATTTTGAAAACAGACACTGAAATTGTAAGTGAATGTCCTGATTTTCTTTTTTGTATGTAATGGAATGTTCCTTTAGTGCTCTAAATTGGGTGTTCTGTGCACTTAGACCTATATACCAGCCGCGTGCCCTAATCTACGGCGGTTATAACAACGTTAAACAATAAGAATGCTGATTTTCAAGCCGGTCCCTACACAGAGCTACGGGTTGGGCCGCCCTTGAGCTTGTGTCTCCTTGGATACCATTCTAATGAGGCGTCTGAAGGGAGTGGGAGTGGTCTAATGGTTAGAAAGCTTGCCTTTGGACCCAAGGGTCCCTGGGTCAAATTCTCAGAGGGGCTATATGCTTGCTGGATTTATTATAGGTCCTCATTTCTGGGTTTAAATTGTATATATGAGCCATTTATTAACACTTAAGTGACCAAGGGGGGTTCCTAGGGACCCCCAAAATTTGTTTTCGCGCTGACCGCTTTACGCGTGGGATTTTTGCGGCGAATTTTTTTTTGTAATTGTCTGACTTTTAATTTAATGCGCTTCTTTTCAATACCAAAATAATTAAATCGGGCCAGCCCGTTAATGAGTTAATTAGTGGGGGTCCCATGGAACCCCAACTTGACGGAAGTCATTTGAGAATATTTTTAAAAGTAAGAATAAGAAACCGAGAACCAAAGCAATTTTTTTTGCTGATAATAAGTTCACACATCATCAAGTAACAAATATATTTAGTAACATTAAAAACTATTAACCCTTTAATGTTCTGAAAACAAACAATTTCAGCATCATGTACGTTGCCACCGTTGTACTGAGCAAACTCTAATGGAAAATAACGATGTAATCTTGCAACACCTGTAGAAAATACAGGAGTCCCTAAAACTGCTGGTTTTGTGTTAAATTAAGTAATTTGGGTCTTCTATAATTAGATATCAACATAAAATAAGTTTTCCAAATTTTTTATGTAGCGCAGGTTCATTTGAATTTTCGGTCTTTTTTGCCCAATTTTTTCGCAGTTTTTTGAAACAATTTTTTGCCCCTTTTTGATCCGCAAATAAAAAATCCTCATTTTGTATTCTGAATTTGGGTTTGTCTTATGATCCTTCATATGTTGTAATAAATTTTCGTGCAAAAATTCCCTCGGGAGTGGTTTCCGTTATGGGGGGGGGCCCATGGAACCCCCCCCCCCCCCCTTGGGCACCAACGGGAGTGAAAACCCCTTGGTCACTTAAGAATTGCCACTCTCCTCAGGTTTCATTTGATTTGAAAACAATTTGGATGTTTCCATTCTGTAAAAGCAGTAAAAGAGCCAGAGTTTAAAGACAATTCCTGCCACGGAAAATCAAAGTTTTGACATCCCTGCCAGAGTTCGGTGTATCTAACATGTTCTTGGCACAATTAAAAACCATCCAGGCATTTTATTTCAGGCTTGTAGTAAGATATTGATCTGACAATTGAAAGGTGGATTAGCCGGGATTAGCACATACAATAGCAATGGTCTGTGAGCTGATGACCGTATGCTTTTCAAGTTTGATAAAATACTGGCAGTACTGTCAGCATCATTGGCTGTCTGTGGCAGAGTCGTGAAGCTTACAAGGAAATAGACTGAAAATAATATAGTGACTCCTCCTTTTTACAAATTACAACCACACAAATCGTTTTCATATTTGTAGAAGTGATTTCAGTAAGGGTCCATCATTGTGTCCCTAACATCTTATACCAGGGGGGTGGGGTTCCCTCGGGACCCCCAAAATTTGTTTTCGCGCGCCGCTTTGAACGCGTCGTATTTTTGCCCGAATTTTGGTGTAATGTCTGACTTTTAAATGCGCTTCTTTCATACCAAAATAACTTAAATCGGCCCAAGGCCGTTAATGGAATAATTAGTGGGGGTCCCATGGACCCCCCCCCCCCTTGGGCACTACGGAAGTATTTGAATATTTTTAAAAACTAGAATAAGAAACCGAAACCAAAGCAATTTTTTTGTGTGTCGGATATAGTTCACATATACATTTAAGTCAACACTATTGTAACATTAAAAATAATTAACCCTTTTATGTGCTGAAAACAACAATTTCATCATGTACGTTGCCAAACCGTTACTGTACAAACTCTAGGGAACATGAACTGTATTTTGCAAACACCCGTAAAAAATAACGGATTCCCTAAAACTGCTGGTTTTGTGTTAAATATAGTAATTTGGGTCTTCTAGAATAGATATCAACATAAAATAATTTTTTAAAATGTTTGATGTAAGCACAAGGCTTTCATTGAATTTTCCTTCTTTTGCCTCAATTTTCCGCGTGTTTTTGAAACATGTTTTTGCCCCTATTTGCACCCAAATAACAATTCCTTTTTTATTGCTGATTTGGGGGTTGTCTTATGACCCTTCATCATGTGTATAAATTTCATGCAACAATTCCATCGGGAAAGTTGGTTTCCTTAGGGGGGTGGGGTCCCATGGAACCCCCCTTCGGCACCAACGGAGTGAAAACCCCTCGGCCACTTAAGTGTTAAAGCGACTGGAAACTTGGCTTTTCTTTAAAAGCGCTTAAAGTACCTGCATACGGGTTGGTACATTTACTGCACCCACTTTGGCTGCTCCCATTGAATTCAGCACCTTGAACGGAATAACTGTGGCACGTATTCTGTACTTTATTCCGTCAAGGCTGCTGATTCAACTGGGAGCAGGCAAAGTTGGGTCACAAATGTAACCAACATCCTGCATACCATATGTTCTGTTTTTTGTTAATTGACTGATTCCCTACTAATACAACTCGTTTTCCCTATAGCATTCATCGGCAAGATAGGGGAAATATAATATGATAAAAATTTAGATAGGATGGGGAAAGATTTTCAAACATTTTGGTATCATTCACGTTTGAATCCTACTTTGGATCACTTTTATTGGTATCGTTCGTGTCTTTGAGTTAGTTGAATGTTAGACGGGTATGTTCAAGTACTTGTGATAATCACTAAATAAAAACCAAAAAGTTATTCACATCATGTAATTTTAACTGGTATTGTTGGAGTCACACGCCCCGTCTGTATGTGTGTTGTTTTGGGTGTGGTTAAATGACATTTTCTGGGATTCGTTGCCAATGGTTTTGGTTGTTGGGGTTTAATAAACTTGCTTATACCATTTTCGTTGTTTTTCTCCTCTCCACACAACGAAATACCTTTCAGGTGATAATCATGGATTTTCGGTTTTAAGGTGAAGTGGGGGAGCCCATGAATGCTGAGCTTACCCTGACAAATGACAATTTGAAAGCAAAGTGTGCGGAATATGTGGGCAATGCGAACGGCGACCCCGAGGACGATTTTGTCGCACCAACACGTCACAGGTAGATCACCACAAGTACACCTGATATGGCATTGCCTACTACAGTTGTGTAATTTATAGGGATTCTGTGCAAGCCACGTAAACTGCGGGTGGGGGATTATACAAGATTATACAATTATAACAAAACTGACAACGATCCCTTTTTGCAGAATATGTCGATAAAACGGTCCAAACCTTAAAGAAAGTTGAAAAAAAGTCCACTTTTCGGTGTTGAGATTTTGAGACAGTAAAACCAAAATATCAGTGTTTTTAGTAAAAATATTCCCTGTATACACTTATTTCATTTGAGAAATGTTAACAACACAAACATCCATATATTAATACGGTGCCGTAGAAAATGCACGTAAAAATTCCATAAATTACCAATTGCCAAATCAACAGGTCGTGTCAATGTCTGGTCCAGCGCTCATCATTAGCTATCGTTGGGTTCACGCAAGTCCATTTAGGATCATTTGTCGAAGATGGTTCTAATTCATAATGCAAATACAGACATTTCACAATTTCAGTGTTACCGTTGAATTGGGATGGAACCCCCGAATTCTAATTACAATTCCCTTCTTTTATGACGCATGGCCCCTTGGGCATTACCTTCACAGCTATAGTTTAACTAAGACAAAAAGCAATTAACTCAACTTTACATAAATCTCACGAATTGGAAATTTGTGTCGCTCTTTTAAAGTTAATAATTCAAAGTTATAACACAAGGCAATTTGTCAAACCAAAATAGGACACCAGCAGTAATTTAGTATCTTTATTTTCACTTCAATTTGTGATATAGTTCAAAAAACCTCTTTTAAATTAGCAGTCCTATGATGTTTTTGTCTGATGTTGCAATTAATTCCCATATATAAAAATTAATGTATAATAATAATTTCTTTTCATATTCTCCCTTAAGATAGAGTATTATAAGTGGTTAAGTGTTCGATTTCAATATGCAGATAGTCCGGGGTTCGATTCCCATTAGGTCGCCTCACATGTTAAAAATGTTACACTTATATGATTAATTAACAGCTAACTTGAGAAGATGAATAATGCAATGTAAAACAGGCATCACCTCACGAATCTACATTTTATACAATACGAATGTGGAGTTTACAAAGCAACCCAGTTTACCATAGTTAATGCTTGCGTGATTTTACAATATTACTAATCGATTAATATATGTACGAATCTACAGGTAAACAAATAAGAAGTGTGTAAGAATTTCGTATACAAATAGCAGGTGTGTAACAATTCAATTGCGTATAAGGCACGTTATAAAACCTGCACTGAATCCACAGGCAACAATCATATCCGCGTAATTACTGTTACAATTATATAATTAATTAAAATGCAATGGTTTCAATCGGAGAAAGCAGTCGAAGTTATTGATTCGTGCTATCAAAATCCCCTCGGTACGCTCGGTGATTCGGAAGCACGGATCAACACTTCTCGTGCATTATCCTTAAAAGAGCCACAATGGCATAAACAATATTCAGACCATAATGAAATAACCTTCACTGAAATACTTCCACACAATTAAAAATAATTTTGGTGTTTTCTATTTTGTAAAAAAGGGGGAAAGTAACTCAATATTTTTGTTCCTTGTTTCCCTCTCAATATCTTAACACAAGCCTAGCCTGAAGTAGCAATATCTGAATCCCGGTGTGAAGTAACCATCTCGCGGCGAGCCACCGCCCGGTTCCATATAGCGCGACAACGGAATGAAGGCAATCGAGTTGCCTATTCTTTACCGTTGTAGTCCGACTATGAGCACGCCTGACTAGAATTACTTCTACACGATGCGAAGCAGACATAGTCGGGCGGGAGCCACGGTCTGGGCTCCATAAACGATAACGGAATAAAGCGTGAAGCTAATGTTGCGTGAGAGTCACTGAATAGAGTGCCCTATTCCTTACGTTGTTTGCCGGACTATGAGAACGCCAGACACATTGATTTTCCGTGCCAGGAAATGCCACCGACTGCCATCACCTCTTGCCTTTTTTACTGTTTTTTACGATGTAACACCCAAATTATTTTCAATTTAATTGAGTGATTTCAAGTAAGGTCTATTTCATTATGTCTGATATTTTTATGCCATTGTGCCCTTTAAAAACTTAGCCTTGGTTTCTTCTCTACATGGTTTATATAACCACTATGTTACTGTCAGTGTGTGGGTTGGGTTCCTCCTTCTTTGAACTGCATAACAAGGTCTCAATTTAAGGTGTCAACAAACGAGAGATTTCACATATCAGGTTTCCCTAAAAATCGGAAGTACTGATTTTTGCCCTGATGCAAAGATTTCCATCAAAAACATCCCATCTGAAAAGGATTAGCTGAGAAATGTTCATTTGGTACAAAAGTTTGAAATTTCTAATTTCGTATAGGACAAAACGAAATTCAGCATAATGTTAATAATTGAAAATAGAAGCAAATCAAAATAACTTTTTCCTCCTCTCTTTTAAGACATTTCTGTAGCCTATAAGCCAGGCCTATACAAAGGTAAGAATCTTTTGAGTGTTACTCTATATGAAATTACTATTATGACACATATTTGGGTGCTCAAATCTCTCGTTGCACCTTTTAGTATCCCCGGCCTATTGTTAATTATTCAAGGATGACAGATACTAGGCCGCAGCATGCGGTGGAAAAGGGCTTTAGATTTTACCAACCAGGGCCGGTGTGTTGTGGGTCAGGAGTTATAGTCCTCCGTGCTCACAATCCGGGAACCATGAATGAACATAGGGCAATCGATTCAGTTGACTACCGCCGCCTTGCGTGACTCCTATCTGAGACTAATCAAATGCGTGTCGTTGATTAATTTCGCGATTCGACTGCAGACTACCCTAATCCTCACGATTTTGATCATGCAATGCAAAATGCGAATTTGCTGGCAACTTTAACCTTATTTTACAAAAATTCTAGATGGTGTCCACGAACGATTATGTCACCATTTGATGTAGAATATGTCTTTTAGAGATGGCAGTTTTTGGGGGGGGGGTTATTCAGGTGGCCACCCTTATTTCCCTAGGTTTAATGTTTTTATGTGTAAGCAGGTGGTGTAAAAGCAAAATTTGGCTCTCGTTGCAACACCCTGTTGGCCAAGTTGAATCGTTGTTACACGATTGTAAACGTTTACACTGCACTGTTACAACATGGTTATCGTTCATTATTGTGTTGTCACACATTCCTATAGGGAATATTATTACGCGACGTAGCGTATTCCCGGGGACGGGGTATCACATAATGAAATGGATTGGGTGTAAGGCTTGCGCTTCCCAAACACGGGGGCATTTCGGGTGACAGAGGCTTCAAACCAATAGAGGTCTTTGGGGTGAAAATTATTCAAAATTTTCTCGCCAGAAAAGGGGTCTTTAGGTGACGTGGTAACTTTCCGCAAATGTGGGTCTTTGGGTGACATTTTCAAAAAAATACATGCATGGTGGGGTCTTTTGGGTGACATTTTCAAATACATTGGGTCTTGGGGGGGTGACATTTTTCAAATACAATGGGGGTCTTTGGGTGACAGTTTCAAAATCATCATGGGTCTTTGGGTGACATTTCACAACTTGGGTCTTTGGGTACAGCGGAGCTGAAAATTGGGTCTTAACTCTTTGGTGCGGCAGGCGAGTATACTCGCTCAAAGATGATTTTGGTCAATTTTTGTTCTTTTCTTGTATCAACCTTTCCAAATTTTTATTTTCATGAGGCGTGAAAATGCAAGTTAAATGAGTCAAAAGAAGACATTGCCTTTGTTGTTCGTTTTTTAAGGCATCCCAAATGACCTACAAATATTTGAAAAAATCTCGAATGCCATACGGACTTATGTGTTATAAACTTAAAGAATTGCTCAGCGTGCAATAGTTACAGCCCGTCACCTCACAGATGGAAGCCCCCCCCCCCCCCGCCCCCCCCCCCCCCCCCCCACCCCCCCCCCCCCCCCCCACCCCGCCCCCCCCCCCCCCCCCCCCCCCCCCCCCCCCCCCCCCCCCCCCCCGTTTATTATTATGGTAGTTTATACCAGCAATATGGTGCATCTCATGCCCCTCATGTCAATCAATTTTTCTGTCCATACTTGATTTTATATGTTGGCAACTTGTCAAATAATAACAACCTCCAACCAAAATTAAATTTATTCGGGAGTCGGCCGGCAAGGGGAAACTACATGAGCTTAAAGTTTGGTACACGAAAAATGTTGTTTTGTTGTTTGTTTTTTTTGACCAAAAACACAAAAAAATGTGAAAAAACTGTCATCTGTGATTTGGTCAAAAAACTCTGCGGTGAGGTTACTCCATACGGTTTGGTTTTGGGCAAATAGTTTTTCCAAGAAGTACCAATAAAAGTCGTCCTCATTGGCACAGGCAATACACAATAGCCAAACTTTGACCAAAATATACTAGCGGGGTTCAAGGCTTTATTATAGAACAGGAGACCAATATGCAAAAATGTCGTTCAAGCCTGGTTGTTTTGTGTGGTTGAGGTTTTTTTTGGGGGTGAGTGTGGGTTTTAGTGTGGCCACTTTGTTATCGCCTCTTCATCAGGATCGCCACCCGGGATTCGCTTCTTGTTTCAGTGACCGGTTGTTTGTTGAAAGTAAATAATAGTCTGGCATGTATCATAGTCGGGCTCCATAGATGACAACGGAAAATAATTAATAAGCGTTGTGATGGATGATGGTTGGTTGAACTATGTTGCGTGAAGGAAGAAAGAGTCGACTGAATCGATTGCCCTATGTTCACCATTGGCCCGGCCTTGTGAGCACGGAGGACTATATCTCCTGCCACACGGTCCCTGTTTCATTGATCACTCCCGTTTAATCAGGCTGGGCACCGGGAGACCGGAGCGAAGCGCGGGCCCTATCAATAGTAACATAATAGCAAGCAACTCTTTTTTGTCCTCTTTCAAAGCCACCGTGGTGGCATTTCTTTTCAATAGGAGAGATAACTCTTTGTAAGTAAAGTATTGACATTTTATGTAACAGGATTGGGTCAATATATTCTAAAAGAACTCGGAACTGGCACCATCATTTACATTGGTATGCGTTCCCGACATACAGTGAAAAATACCTCGGACTTGAAATGTCACGTGTTTTGTGCATGTGACTTAGGGCTATCCATAATGGGTCACGCAGCCCCCCCCCCCCCCTATGTGTGACGCGTTCGATATGCGTAAGACGCCCTCCTACCGTTAAATCTCTGAAACAGACTAGCACTGGGTTACCCCGGAAGTTGTTGACGTTCGTTGATGTTAGGTTGGGCATGTCCTACGCCCCCCACCCCCCGCCCGTTTGCGAGGTTATACTTTTTATGGTTTCATTCCCAGACAGTCAAGCCCCCACAACACAAATAAATCATTTGCGACTCGGGACAATAATGGCCTTTGTGTTGTTGCAAACCCATCATATTGATCGACTGCATAAATCGCATGCATGTTTGTGATTATCCTATTTTAACCAAAATTTGTATTTTACTTTTTACAACCTACAATAAATAAATATTATAGATTGAAGAGAGTCTATTTTGCGGAAAGCTGGAACATGGAAGAGAATTGTAAACCGTCTGCAGGTAAGTCTCTGAAAGCATACTACAAGGAATGATTGTTTCATAAAAGGGAAATGTGTAAATATTATCATTTGATATGACGATAATTTAAGGGCATATGAACTATTCTTAGCTTTTTGGTAGAAATTGAATTGCCTCCTTTATACTTTATGTCTATGGAAGTTGACAGTGATTGTGACATGCGAACTTTACGAGTAATTCTGCAATGCCAGGCATGTGGTACTCATTTTGGTATCAATGGAAAGAGGGGGGACCACAATGTATCGATTGGTACCAAATAAGTGTCTTTGATATTGTTGTGTCGTACAAGGCTTGTTGGTGCATCTTCTTCCGAAGGGGGTGGTCTCACCCCCTATCCTTTAGAATCACCCGGTAACCAGGGTCGTCGCTGAGACATTTTGTGGGGCCGGGGGTTTAAACTGAAGAAATGTTATTGTCCCAGCTGTAATAGGCCTTGTTGTAATAGTTGCGTAAACAATGCAACGGCGCGCGGTTCGGGCCACACTTAAGGACCATCAAAAACTTTCCAAGCAATCCTATTAGAGACCATCTGATTGTTCCGAACCCCAAAAACCGTACACTTGACAAAAGGAGCCAAACGAGAAGCCTGGCCCGCTAGGGTCCAAGGGGCGGGAGATCCCGGAAGCTCTTGGATTTTAGCTATCAAGAACCCTTCATGATGGCCGGCTTTTTGAGGGGTAAATAGTAACCAATCAAAGAAAGGACTGGTTTCTAACTTGCTTACTGAGAAGACAGTATACATGTATAAGCTTGTACTGCCGACGGGGAGCCACACATAGCGAGCGCCAATGTCTTTAAAACTTAAGTGCCTAAGGGGGGGTCCATAGACCCAGATTTGTTTTTCGGCGATTTCTCACTGTGAAAACTATTTTCGAACTCTAATTTTTTGTAATGTTTAACTTATCGATGAGCTCTTTCCAAAAAAAATTACTAAGATCTCTCGCCCGTTAATGAGATAATTCGCTTTGGTCCCTAGGACCCCCCCCCCCTTAGGCACCAACGGGAGTGTGATTTTAAAAAGAAATTCAGCAAACCCTGTTGCCAGAAATATTTTTCTGCTTATGAATTTTACTCAAATAAGAATTATATTACAAAAAATTAATTAACAAATCAGAAAAAAATAATTAAACCTTTATGTGCTGAAAGAAGCAATTCCATCATCGAGCGACTGCGCGCCATGCGGTAAAAAACTATGGCAAATACGACAGCCCCCCAGAAAAAATACAAGAATGTACAAAATGGTCCTGTTTGTGTTAATATATATGTAAATGGTCCTGCTAGAGCAGATATAAACATCAAAATGATTGCAATGTGTATGCTGTGGAGCAGGTCCGGAAAAAATATGTTACTTTTGAGCGATTTACGCATTCAAACACAATGATTTGCCATGAATTTCCAGACGAAAACCCGGAACTCGTTTATATGCACCGTAGGCCTTGTCTATACCCCTCAAAGTGGGTATGAGTTTCATTTGAAACTTCCATCGGGAAAGTGGTTTCCTTCCATGGAACCCCCCCCCCCCCTAGGCACAACGTGCGTGAAAACAACTTAGGCACTTAAGTGTTAACGAGAGGACTGCAGGAGCAGAGCCCCTGGCCGGGGTCCAGGGGGGGGGGAGAAGCCCCCGGAAGCTTTGGATTTTAGCCCCTACAGTAAGGTATTTGAAGGGGAGAGTATAGTAATTAATTTAAATGAAAGAATGGGTTACTATAGCTAACGACAGCCGGTAGACTATTACGTTTTTGGTGCTGGGGGCTATAGGGGACCGATCCCTACCATTTTTCTTGAGCACTTAGCTCCCTCCGATGACAAAACTAGGGTGAAGGGCCCATGGTCCCTCCGCTTGCACATGCATGCAACTGCCACGCTCGTGGTTTCATAAATTTATTTACTTTTAATCACAAGTACTGTTGCCAGTAACAACTCATGATTACCGTTGGCACACTGTAACAAAACTAGTGGATTGAGGGAAGCAATTTTCAATATTTGGATATTTGGATTCATGCTAAGTATGGAGTTTAGTTATTGCATTCTGATGCGTTTCTTTTTGTTCATTCCTTCTTCCCCTTCTTTTTTCTATCTTCTTTTCTTCTATCTTCTCTCTTTCCTCTCGCTGGATTGTGGGGGAGGGGGTTGGGTGGACACCCCCCATGCGACGACCTGCCTTATCTTACTTATACCCCGGTGGATGTTTGTTTTTTACATTAAAAGGGGCCACAAAATGTAGTTCGAAAGTGGGACAGGGCATCTCCTTGGTTGTTTTAAGTCGTTCAGCAGTAAAACACAATCTAGGTACACTCAAATATGTTACGCTATTGTTATAATAAATTAATAAACTGATCATAATAATAATAATAATAATGATAGTAGGCCCACTCCCTCAATTTTATGACCATTCTATGCTAGTAAGGTTTGATGATTCATTTGGTTTCTATCGGAACTTTAGGGAATCAATAGCCCCAAGTCACTCGGAAAAGTGCTGGTACATGATATAAGTGCTCTAGCGGCCATTTTTTGGGGTCTTGTACACGATTTGAGAGGCTCAGGCTTTCAAATTTACTTTTTCAGGATGGTGCCGGTGGCCGCCATCTGGATTTGGGGGTTTAGAATTGAGGTTGTAATGAGAACGCAATGCCAGATTCGAATCTTTGTGGTCGACCTCCGTAAAAAGGTCTTGTAAACGCGTTTTAGATGCTCGATCCAAAACTACATTTTTGAGATGGCGCCAGCGGACATCTGGATTTTTGGGTGGGAAAATGACAGAAATTAATGTTAGAATCGGAATCCTTGCGCCGACTTACCCGGAAAAGTGTAGGTGTACATGATATAAGGCGCGGACATGGGGCTCTTTTTCTAATAGGTGCAAGAAGCAAAATTCAATCATCAAACTCGTACTAGCCCGGAATGGGCACGGAATGCGGTTTTTGATAACATATAATAATATGATTGGACAATCGAATTGAGATTGAGAGGACCCTTAGGGGTATGTCAATCAAAAACACCAAATCAATTTATTCAGCAAATACCAAAGATTACAAAAATAAATTGTGATATATGTTACAAAGTAGAATAGTACAATGTGAAAATAAATTAAATTGAACGTTGGAGAAGAAATATCGAAGGCGATGACCTCCACTGGACACTCTGGGCGTTATAAGAGTGGAGGGCCCTTACTTAAGGTAAACTTACTAAACTACAACATACAAGATGGGCCTGATGAAAACGGTCTAGGAAAAATAAAAGGGAACCTTTGATACTGCAAAACAAACGAGACAACAACGTGGGACTAAAATTTAAAGACGCGATAAAAGGAGTACCAAATGACCCGAAGAGGCAAAAGGAAGTTTGTAAAGACCAAATACATAGTTTGCACAGATACATACACACAGACGAACACATGATGAGAGACCAGACAGACGACAGACAGACAGACAGACAGGACAGACAGACATACAGACACACAGACAGACAGACCATACAGGACCTTTTCCAGACCTGACATTACATTACATACATAATACATACATACATAAGACATACGAAGACATACTACAATACATTAGCCACATTGAAAAACAGACCTATACATACAGGTAACACAACACACATACATACGTCATGAGTCTTCCAACCAGGCCAATCGACCAATTTTGGCGAAATGAGTTTTTGAATATTTTGATACTATATCACGAGCGCTTTTCATATACCAAATATGAGCAAAAAATAAAACATCATTTTTAGATAAAAATAGATTTGCACTTTGG
Source organism: Ophioderma brevispina (assembly GCA_023653785.1). Lineage (NCBI taxonomy): Eukaryota > Metazoa > Echinodermata > Ophiuroidea > Amphilepidida > Ophiodermatidae > Ophioderma > Ophioderma brevispina. Next base: position 2,023 of record JAMKCH010024644.1, on the reverse strand, counting down.
GGAATCATAACCAAACGCCAAAGAAAGTCTTCAAAAGACCCCCCAATTCTGCATTCGTTGGTTTGCTGTATCTGAAAACCTCCGCACGGCTGCTGTATAAGTGAGTACGATCAATGGGATACTGCGAGATTCATCTCCTTATAAGTTGGTCGAAGTGGATCTTAGTACCAATGTGTGTAGTGTATCTGAGACGATTTTGCCACACGCCAAACATATTAAAATTTGCCCAGGTATTTACTGACAGCAAATTCTGCCCCGAAAATCTGTGAAAATTACCAGTATACTGGAAAAACTGATTCAATCACAACCAATGAACAATATATATTTGGAGTATTACAGAGATTGTGAAGGTAGAGAATAAAAAAGCACTGACGAAACACCCTAACTTATTCACAAATGTCAACAAATGTTAAGGTGCATATACTGTAAACTCAGTTTAATTCTGGAAAACATATGCATTAAAAACTGTAAAATATAAAGTAATTTGAATGGAAAACTGTAAAAACGCTGTGGTTTATAGAAATTTTGTTGGCAGAATTGCTCCCAGTATTTTCCGATAAGATTTACAGTATTTTTCCTGTAAAACTTATACTTGAGAATCCATATTGTGTTAACAAGGTGCATAACTTCAAAGTTCAAATACCGAGCCTCCTCTGATCAATTTAGTCGTAATGGCCTCGGAAATTGGACAAAAAGTATTTTATATATTTGAATTACGGTCAAGTATTGTCTTTTCTGATCTTTTGTTATGTGAAGCGCACGGTATTTAGTAAATACAAGATGATGTAGTAGTGGTATAAAAAAAATATGAATTATAGCTGCATGTGTCTTACCAGGAAGTAATTTGTAAGATGTCTTGACTGTCGTAAAAGCGACGATCCAGGCGATGAGCACGGCAAAAAGGAGCCTACGTTTATCAGTTGAGTTTTATTTATTATTGGTTTTTTTTTGTGTTTTTAGACATGATAGTTAAAGGATCTTTTATTTTGTAATGATGCAACTATACGTTTCATAAGAATAATTTCACAAAATACCCTTATTTCATTTGAGAAGTGATAACACAAACATACATGTATTAAGTTACGGTAAATTGTGCAAAAATAGTAACATTTACTCAGTTTACACCTTTTGCTGCAAATTAATTGATTGTTGAAGTTGTAATAAAGTAAAATATTCAAATCAGGTAAGTTATAACAAGAAGATAATTTTTAACCCCAGAATGGACATAAACAATCACTAATGTAGTAGCCTATTTTCACTTCAATTTTTTATAGGTTCAAAAACCTCTTGTTGAAACCCTTTCACGTTTTGGTATGATATTTGTCCATTTTAATTTACAATATATTAATTCGAAAGGAAAATAATGTATATACATAAATTCAATGTTCTTATATATTCCCTTTATGGTAGCATTGTATCGTGGTTATTAGGTATTAGGGTTCATATCAGAGGGTCCCAGGTTTGATCCCTAGTTCATAGTAGATAGGTTTACCTGTTTAAAAGTTACTTGAAGGCGGTGCTAACCACCCCCCCCCCTTATGTAGACGAGGGTTAAGATCAATAATGCAATGTAAAACAAAGAACATCAAAATCTTTTTCGTTTTTCCTCTTTTCTTTCCTATATTTTCCCACATACCTACGATATTATTTTGAGTTCCAGCAACTTAGTTGATTAATAATTTCACTAACTTGATAATTAATCTGTGTTTACTAAATAAGCGCAATAAAGTAATATGGTTTTGAGTACATGTAGACAAATTACCATTCACATTTTCAGCCGTCTCAATTAAAATACATGATTTATGGTAACTTAAAAGATTACTCATTGAAATTATTCAATAAAATTGAATGCAACCCGATTACGCTTATTGAGTAGATACAGGAAATTATTTTCCTTTCAATTCCAATAACGAGAGATGTTTAACATGAAAAAATTCTCATTCTGCATTTTCAATAAATACCCCTCAGAAATATGGCAATTTGAATTGAAATCAAACGTCAGAAGTCTTGTCATCTTAACCTC
>JAMKCH010024643.1:0-19549 GCA_023653785.1 Ophioderma brevispina | reverse complement strand
CCTAGCCCAACCGCAATACTCGCATTTGCGTGCACTACCGTGTTGTTGCAGAATGGGAGTTCTGGACAAACAGGCGGTTTTTATTAGGTAGTTTATACAACGCTACTTGTTCACATGAGGCCCGGCCCCAATTGTGCAGGCCGGTCCCTCAGCTGTCGGGGGGGTGGGACAAGTGGAGCTCGCCAAATTTAAGCGCGGGAACCCCCCCCAGCCAATCAGTACTTGCTTGGGTTCCAGCGTTAGTGGCAGCGTTTTCCCGCCAATTTCCACCTTTGGTCACAAATGGTTAGGTGCATGAGGATGTTCGGTGGAAAGAAAGTCCCCACCCGACCCTCCATTGGGGATGTGTACTCGTGTCTGATCCTGAGGAGTTCAGAACACCTTGCTGCCGTGTGGGGAGGTGCCTCAGCTGGCTGTGCCTCTGGGATTATGATTCACCTCCTTGGCGGGGCGTAATGTGAGGGGCGGGGCGGGGTCTCCAGCCCACTTTTATAACGTCCAATGTCGCCTGGCTTGTGAAGGCCCTCCACCCTGGGGGCCCCCCCCAACAGACTTGTTGGCGTGGGACCCCGGCTCGCTCTTCACTTGGGTCAGTCTCGTTCCCATGTGGTCTTGGGTCGTTACTGCTGTAATCTCGTGGCTTTCAGTTCCTTATTGTAGGTTCAAATGTGGTTCTTGGGTAGTACGGTAATTCAGTGTCGTTCAGTACTTATTTTAGTGGGATGACCAGCACGTAACCTGCTGGTCAGCCCACTACGATGCATATATGTGCAGATATGAACGTAAAATGTTATTGCTAGCTTTCTAATGGATACTTGTTCAGTTTGTATATTGTAAGGGCTTTTGGCTTCTGGTATTAATAAAACTATCGCACCCTAGCCCAACCGGCAACTCGCATTGCGTGCAATCACTGTGTTGTTGCAGAATTGGGGGAGTTTGCGGAACGATAGTTTTAAATCATCCATAAATTCCAGCCAAAGCAAAAAACAGATTTGCCATAATAATGATAATGATACTGTTAGATTTAATCATGTTAAAAAATGGGGTAATATGAAAAGATCTTTAGAAAAAAAAAAACTTTTTCTAAAATTTGGAGGTTTTGAAAACTTTTCTTAACAAAATAGTTCAAACAAAGGTATCTTAAATTTCTTTTAATAGTGTGAAAGAAAACGACGGGTCAAAAAAGTTTGGCATATGTGGTTTATGTAGCGGGGTGTCTGTGTGTGATCAAAATGTTTATAAAATTTGTATTAATGTAGCCTGACCCAAAAGCAGTAAGTTTTATTAAAATGTTAAAGTAAAGCATTAATAACGCTTGTGTTTACTGAATTACCATTAAAGTGTCAATTTAAATACAGTGGAACTCATTTTTTTTTATAAACACATTGTCGGGACAGTGAAATTAGTTCCAATTTTTTATACCAGGGTTGGAAAAAACAAGGAAATAACAAAAGAAATTGGGATCGTGGTTTAAGAAAAATACTCTAAAACCGTTTTTTTTGTTTTCTTATTCAGATTCGTTTTATAATGAGGCTAATGTAGTGCGAAATATGAAAAGGGGTGACCGCTGGATGAGATATATATTTTTGTCCAATTAAAACTTATGATCGGCTGATTGTTTTGTAAGAGGCATAGAAGTCATGAATGCCAGCAATTTGTAATCTATAAGATCTTTGTTGCAGACTCTTGAAATAACGTACAGGCGACAAAAGATTGGATTAGGATTAATGCCACAATTGGCAGAAAACATAATACCCACAGTCTCCTGGAAACCAAAGTAAAAGTTGCATGGCGATTAAAGTGGTTCTTAAGTTCTACGTTCATCAGAAGTCATGTGCAACCTGAATATGACGTGATTTACAGCGAAACGCGGAGGAAGAAGGAGAATATATTGCACAATAACATTCAATGTGTCCAAGTTGAGTGGGGGTTTATCTCCCCTTATTTTTTTTGCTGTCCTAAGATGTAAATAAGACAAATCCATAGAAGCGGTCGCAGGAGGCGATGGCTGGGAATGGAGGATCCAAAAAAAGGGACAATAAATTAAAATACAAGAGATTAGTTTCAGCATAGAAACTCATTTCTGAACAATTTGTTTTGTTTACTGAGCGTGAAATTGAAGATGGTGTGCCACTATTTCTTGCTCCTAAGTTAAACTATATTAAGAAGCATTATAACTTGTAATCATTTAGTTATATCATCAAACTATGAAAAGTTATAAAATTAAAAGTATACGGTTGTGGTGTTTGACATTATAAGAAACTTGCATCTTTCATATTGTTACCAAAATGTTACAATTCCCGATGGTTACCCGAGACTCCTGCTTGAGGAACCTTTTAGAACATAACAAATAGCCAAATATTTGTTATTTATTCAATTAATCCTCTAAAATAAACTGGAAACTTGTATAAATTAGGCAAATATAAGTCTGATGTATAGGCTTGGATTCAGAAATTCATGTATGTATTTATTGTTTGTTAAATCTATCAATAGAAAGCCTTTATAAGAAAGATATTAGAAGCTGTTCCTATGGCCCCCCGTACTTGAATTTTGAGCATGGTTGAAAATAGAATGCCAGATATGCGTTTTTAATGGTCAAAAATATTATACCTCATTCTCTGAATTTTACCACTATTCATCAGATAAATTGTATTGCATCTTCAGTAGGTTACACTAACATGCCCAGTCATTATTATATTTAAAAAAAGCAACAGGATTTGACACCCTGGCAAGCTCGCATAACGAAAGAAGCTGCCATCGATATTGCACCACTTCAGACGAAGATTTTGAAAAAGTCTCGGGACACTCATATAGTACAACCTGATTTGTTGTTGCAAAATTAACTATCTATAAATTACTTAAGGAGTATTGGGCATCCGTCAGAATATCGTCCTCTATCAATAACATCAGTTTATTGTAAGTATGAGGCATGTTATGTTTAGATAAGATGATGCTGCCAAACCACAACTGATTGTAACAGCTGAAGATCTGGCCAAATCCTTCGATGACTAACGGCCTTGTAGTCAATGTTTTGGATTTTTTCAAAAACATTTGACTGAGCCTTGCAATCACCAAACTACACCGTAAACTTGTTATGGCGTAAGACGAACTCAATGTGTTTTTGTGGATGTAAAAAAAACCGCTTCCAGCTTGTGGTAATAGATCAGTCTTCCGATTGGCCAATTGGGTACCCGTAACATCAGTGGGACCCAGGAAGCAGGCTTGGATCTCTTCTATTTCTGAAATTTTATCAACGATCTATCAATTGGTATTATATCCATACTCCGTCTGCAACTGCTTCATGTACATATTAATCTCCAGCATCAGTGACAGCACCAAACTACAAGTCGACCCTGATGAGGCTTAACAATATAATGCAGGTCAAAGATTGGTAGATGCGTGTTCACGTTGCAAATGCATCTATGAGGTTATACGCAAGAGGGCCGACCTGGGGGCACTCCTTATTTAGGGTGAAGGGTATGTGCCTCCGTCATGTGAACACCCCCCGGTTGGCCTTTACAGAAAAAGGGGGGTCATTCAGTACACAAACTGAACAAAACACAGGGTCATTGGGTATGGCAGTTTTTTTTTTAAAAAGGGACCATTGGGTGTAACAAACTTTAATATTAGGGTCATTGGGAGAAAATTGGGCAAAAGAGGGGTCATTGTGTACAAACATTTAAAACTGCAAAAGGCAAGTTTCAAACTGCAAAAACACCCTTGTCACCTGGGTAATGTGAATCAAGCAAAAAGAGAAACTACTTATAGTATTGTAAGAATTACGCATGTGGAAAAGTAGTGAAAATCGGGAACCTGGTTTAGGGAAATTTTGACTTTTGGAGGGAAATTTGACATTTGGAGGGAAATTTGACATTTGGATTGGAAATTTTGACATTTGGAAGGAAATTTACCAATATTGGCATGGGAGGAAATTTTGCTTGTGTTCCGTTGAAAAGCGCATTTTTTCCAAGCCATGTTTACAAGTTATAGTCAATGTGCTGTGCCAATTGGAAGGAGGTGGATTAATTGATTTGAACTGAATTCGAAAGTAGAAAATCCCAAATGACACTACTAAAAGTGGGGTCTTTTGGGTACAAGATCTTTTGAATAAAAAGTGTAAGGGGTAGCTGGAAATAGGAAAAGGGGGAACGCTGAACAGAGGAAGTGAAGGGAAGCAGGAAGTAAGAAAAGGGCGTCATTGAGGTAACAAAGTCAGAATAATACTTAAGGGGGTGGATTTGGTGAACAAGCGGTGAAAAAAAAGGGGGGGTATATCCCGAGGCATATCTGATCGATGTGGAAGTTACCCCATCATAAATGCTGTACCATTCTATGAGGCAACCACGTCTTATGTACCGCCTATGCTATGAAATTGAAAATGGCTGTCACAACCCAAAATAATCCAATGTTGGTACAATGTTCAAAACCAGGATACAGGAAAAAACTACATTGCTTGCCTGTCATATTGGATTTTATGCAAATGATAGATACACAAATTAAAGGCTTGGGAATAAAATTATGGGAAAATTATCTTCAGGACAGCGTTCAAGCTTTGACTTACGTTTGGTGGAAAGAATGGTGAAAACTTAAAGGGAAAGAAATTCCTACTTAAAATACCATTTTCTAGGTGAAATTTGTGTAAAAACTGAATATCAAATAAAAAATGCATAATATTGAACTGAAAATTTTTCCCATGAGCACTGTACAGGCAAGTTTGCCCGGAAGTCTCAAAGTGAGCAAAAATCGGTCGCAAAAAAATAAGTACTTCAAAATGGGGCCTTCTCAGGGCTAACAAATAATAAAATTGCTCTCGAGGGAGAGCTTGGATATAGCAAGTTTTATATTTGTTTGAGCGTAAAACTCACAGTTTGAAGGACTTATTTTGTGCGAAGGCCTTTATTGTTTTCACAGGCCCTCCGAAATGTTAGGGGTAGGGGTAACATATTTACTACTTATTTGTTCAGTACATTCAACTTAGTAAAGTTTTATATCACTATTTAGCTAGCAAACTGAACATAAAGACACAAGAAGCATCACCATAGCTCATACCATTGAGAAGTTAGGCTTTTTCAATCACAAAATTGGGCGGACAATGGAATTCTTTCCAAATCAATGTCACCTGACCGCCGGCTTTTCAACCATGTTAACAAAAATAAAGAAATAGATTGATCCACTTTAATTGATTTGAATATTACAATTTACCCCTGTCAACTGATTAGCATAAAGAAATTAGTCAATACTAGGTCGTTTTCATGTTCATACATCACAGGAAATAGAAGTCAAAAATTTTGTACCTGAACAAATGGCCATTTTTGGCTAAATTTGGCCAAAAAAAACTGAATTTTTCTCCAAAAATAAGTGCAAAAAATATTGGGGTTTAAGTGCCAAAATCTGAAACTAAAACATTTCCTTGAAAAAACATTAAAGTAAGCGATTGACAGAGTTCGACTGTTTTCACCCCTAAAATATTTTTTTCACACGTGTCCGCTACGTAAGTAAAGCTGAACACTGATCATATGTGCAATTAGGCGCGTAGAAGGCCACGTAGACCGAGAATTTACCAAAACCAATGTGGAAAGGTGTTTAAAAAATGAGCGGCCATTTTGGATATATGAAATTAGGTATCTTTTCCGCTGACAAAATACTTCGGAATTCTTAGTATAATTTGGGAAAACCAAAAAACGATTTAAAAACAATTTTGGGTAAAAAAAATTGACAATTTGTTGGAGGTCAACCCAAATGTGAATTATTTTACCAACGACTCAAGTATTGTAGAGGTGTATGTTTCTGTGGTAGTGTCTGCCTCAGATCAACTGAATTAAACAACAGAGGGCATCCAAATGTAAGTATGTTGACATCATAAGTTAACATTATCCTTTACTCAAAGTATAAATCAAGCCTTCAAAGTTCCAATCTATGTCCAATCCCCTTTATAATATTAACAGATCCAGAAAACTAGTGAAAGATACAAGCTGTGAAAGCTAACAACTTTTAAAAAGTTTACACTGCGAGAAAATGAGTTTGAAGTTTGCAGTTAGTACAGCAATCCATGCGATTTTTTCTTTTGCAGATCAATGATTAAATTAGATCATTTTGTGTTCTATTAATGCCTTGGTCTCAAGTCTTACTGCAAGGCATCATATTAAAACAAAACAATTTTTTGCATATTTTTTACACGTGGAAGTCAAAATTTGATGACGTCATCAAAATTTTGCCAATAGACGGGACTTAGGTGTACATACTTGAAATCAAACATAAATTTCCTTACCCCGAACATTCCTAATGTATATGAGAAGTGTTACAAATGTGAATAAAAATTCGAATAAATATGAGTGATTACCAGAGAAAATAAGAACGTATTTTAGACCTCGGCTAAACACAGAAATTGCGTTTTGAGAAAATTGCAATTGAACTCTATTTTGTACACGTGTCATAGGAAAACCTGGAAATACAAGTTCCCGCTAACACAAAACGTATCATATAGTTCCAAAATTAAAGTGAAATAGGAAGCTTGGGAAAGACTCTATCAAAATATGCAAGAAAAAAAATAGTAAAATTTCAGATTTTCCCCCAAACTTTGATGACATCATCTTTATTGTAATATCTAGTTTTTTTGCAATCCCGGCGAATTAAGGACCTCTGGATTCGTCTCCTGAGTTTAATCACCAGTTTAATGTTAATCTGCAAAAAAGTCTTTCGAGGTTAAACCTCCCCTACTTTTCTACAGTGATTGAAGCCCTGACTTATAATTATAATGATCCAAGAGAGACAGCCACAAGTCTAATTATTTTCGTACTTAGATGAACCTCAAAACTTGTAACCTACGAGCAACTAAAATTTTCCTAATTCATTCTTTGTTGAAGCACATTATAGTTTCACAGCATATAGTCTAGCTCCAAGAATTACGCTACTCTTGCATACTAATCACTGATACGATGCATCTACACTTTGAATGGCTGATAATTTAAGTCAATTTAAAATTTTATATTGAGTAAATTTTGGATATATAAACGTTACACTCAAAGTATTCTTTTGAATAATAGACACAAGGGGAATACAAATTGCCATATATATTTATAATATGCAACATATAAGCCAGCATTTTACCGTAAAGGATGCGGCATAAAAATGACTCTGATGGCATGTACAAAAAGAAAAAGTCCTGATCACGTATTCGTGTCTTCAGATCGGTTACCTCCATGCACATCACCCTCACTGCAAATTAGAGTTCATTACGACGGTGTCGTACAATTGGCTTGCTCTGAGCATTATGAGGAACACAATGTACTGTTGGTGAGAGGGTAAATTAATGAAATGGTGCAGATATATAAACACAGACTGCTGTCGCGTCGATAATAAATTGCTTTAAAAGCAAAAATATATTGCTTTCAATAGTTTATGGAGAGTTAGCAGAGAGTTGCCTGCATGTGATTACTCTACAATCAACATATTGACTCATATTACTCTAATCGGCATTAAGATAGCAGGCTGGCTATCACAGTAGAAGCAGGCCCTGCTATCAGCAGTAATAGCATGCACTGCTATAGCATGTAGATAGATCCCTGCTATCAGCAAGTAGATAGCATGCACTGCTATCAGCAGTAGATAGCATGGCATGCATCATCAGTAGATAGCATGCACTGCTATCAGCAGTAGATAGAAGCACTCTATCAGCGTAATAGGCATGCACTGCTACCAGCAGTAGATAGCATGCACTGATATCAGCAGTAGATACTGCACTGGTATCAGCAGTAGATAGCATGCATTGCTATCAGCAGTAGATATCATGCATTGCTATCAGCAGTAGATAGCATACATTGCTATCAGCAGTATATAGCATGCATTGCTATCAGCAGTAGATAGCATGTATTGCTATCAGCAGTAGATAGCATGTATTGCTATCAGCAGTAGATAGCATGTATTGCTATCAGCAGCAGATAGCATGCATTGCTATCAGCAGTAGATACTCAAAGACCAGACCAATTCACTATTATCACACCCAAGACAGAACTCCCACCTGGTAGCAAACTTCCAAGTAAGGAATTGGTCACCTTCGGCAAGATCTGCACAGGTGTCAGTTGTTTCAACATCAATATGCATCAATGGGGGATGCGACCGTCTCCAGCCTGTCAATGTGGCTCTCCATCACAGACTGCAGATCTTTCGTCAACTGGTGGATATAGACTTTTCAAACCCCAACCAGTCAACTGTGAGCTGGCTCCACCAACTTCAATACATTTAGCTGCTGCCGCATACGCAAGAAGAAGCAGTAGATAGCATGCACTGCTATCAGCAGTAGATAGCACGCATTGCTATCAGCAGTAGATGGCACACATTGCTATCAGCAGTAGATGGCATGCATTGCTATCAGCAGTAGATGGCATGCATTGCTATCAGCAGTAGATGGCATGCATTGCTATCAGCAGTAGATAGCATACATTGCTATCAGCAGTAGATAGCATGCATTGCTATCAGCAGTAGATAGCATGCATTGATATCAGCATTAGAGTTGTTGTTTATTCAGTCTTTATTAAAATATGGAAAAAAAAAGACCGTACAGATAAATCCAGGATACAGGATGGACGTGTCCATCCCATACAGGATAGCACAGATTACACAATTACATAAAAGACATTACTATATCCAAGAGGAAATAATATACAAGTCCCTGAAAACCGCAGGAATGATATAAATGGTATTACACAGGCAAAATAATGAGAAGTTTATAAACATTATATCTTTTTAAAAAAAGTGGAAAGAGTCATCTTGGGAGAGTCTGAACAAAGCCCGTGTTAGATCTTAAGGTAGGGACACTCCTCCCAAGAGGGCTCTTGTCTTGAGTTCCACATTGCATAACTGCACAAGTGTGGTTTTAGACAGGTCATTGTGGACAGTATTCTTTGCTTTAGAACCAATGAATTTTGCACTAACCCTCTTATTGTCTTTGGTGATATCATTGCTGATATCTACTGCTGATGCATTGATATCAGCAGTAGATGGCACTCATTGCTATCAGCAGTAGATGGCACGCATTGCTATCAGCAGTAGATGGCACGCATTGCTATCAACAGTGGAATGCACGCATTGCTATCAACAGTAGAATGCACGCATTGCTATCAACAGTAGAATGCACGCATTGCTATCAGCAGTAGATGGCACGCATTGCTATCATCAGTAGATGGCACGCATTGCTATCAGCAGTAGATGGCACGCTCTGCTATCAGCAGTAGATGGCACGTATTGCTATCACCAGTAGATGGCATGCATTGCTATCAGCACTAGATCGCAAGTATTGCTATCAGCAGTAGATAGTATGCATTGCTATAGCAGTAGATAGCACACATTGCTATCAGCAGTAGATAGCATGCATTGCTATCAGCAGTAGATAACACCAATGCTATCAGCAGTAGATAGCACACATTGCTATCGGCAGTAGATAGCACACATTGCTATCGGCAGTATATAGCACACATTGCTATCGGCAGTAGATAGCACGCATTGCTATCAGCAGTAGATAACATGCATAGCTATCAGCATTCAGCAGTAGATAACAAAAATTACTGTCTGTTTTAGTCTTGGACCTTATCTTGGTATTCATGAAACTAGTTTTGACAACCATTGAAAATTTCCTTTTATGGAGAAAAAACAACAAAAGGATACGTACAAATACAACAAAAACAAACGTCAACCCCCAATAAATATAAATCTTAGTTTATTCCCTCAATAACAAACATTTTGACCCCCATTGATATATATTCCAGGACTGACTATATCATCACTGAAAAACGTGTACACATAAATATACTTCTACTTCGAGCAGCATCTTCAACAAATACTGAAGTGCCAACCCTAATTGCCATCAGTGGGCCCCTTTTAACATAGAAGCTTGAGGAACAGGCTCTTACACACAAAAAATGACCCTAAACTTGTTGGATCATGTCAATGTATTGGGGCCAATGGTATTCTATGATAATTTCAAGTTCCTTGCTTGCCCTGACATATAAAATACCCATAGGAAATAAAAGATTTAAATATAGACACAACTAGAGCCTGCCTCATTCACCATCAACAAGTGCAATGATCCTTTTACATAAATTCCAATACATGGGATTTTTCAGTACCTAAAATATTAGCATCCAAAATTTTCACTTACTGCCTATAACTGCCAATTTCATGTCTTGAAATTTCAATAGAAAATTAAGCATTTTTTTCCAATTTTCAAAATTCCCCAAATGCATGCAAACTGTACATTTACGAAAAATTGACTGCATTCCATTCTTGTTTTGCCTACTAGGATATAAACTCATCTTTATCAACCTCAAACTAGTGTTTCATATATTTCCTCCAGGCTACTCTTGCATGAACCACATCTAATTAATGCTATTTATTGGTCATCTGCTGAAAATATTAAATCAAGGGGTCTCAACTGGCAGCCCATAAGTCAAATCCAACCTGCTAACCATCGTAACAGATGATATTTGGCCCACCACCCAGCTCAAAACATACAGAAAATAAAATAAAGTGTAATTGGCCCTCGAACATATGTCTTTCAAAAGCATCAGGCCCTCTTTGGCCCATGGGCATATATAGTAAAGAACCACTGTATTAAAGGCCCGCTGTGCTATTTCAAGATATCATTTGATTGTTTGAATTACATGTTCAATTACAAAGTATGCATTTATACACACTGCAAACATTCCATACAATATTGTATGGAATTGAAGTGGATAGCCACATGAAAAATGTTTTGATCAATTTAGGAATTCAGCCAAAGTATATTGCCAAATGCAAGTTATTATTGTCACCACAATTTTACATTTGAGGGGGTGAGCCCCTCAAAAGCAAGGGTCAATCATTGTTTTTAGCAATGCCCTCAATTTTCCAAAAGCATGAGATTAGTTATTCATGCATTTAACAACACCGGGGAAAAAAAAAAAAAAAAAAAAATGGGGGGGGGGGGGGATATTCAGGGGGCATGCACACCATGCAGATTTAAGGGGGAAACTCTGTAATGAGCAAGTCTGCAATAAGTTCAGTCTTGACAAACCATTTTTTTGGTGACGGATTAAAGCAGCAAGTGATCGATTTCAGCTCAACCATCCCGTCATTCCTTCATGTCAGTTTAACAGTGTCATATTACGGAGAAACCTTGTCATCAAAGAAGGCAAAATTGGGGCAACCATCAACTTATCTGGAGAAATAGGGGCAGTGCAATAAAGCGTAAACATTGCAACTCACACCCCCAATCAGCAGAGTTCATGCTCCCATTACATCAACAACTTAGTCCAGGTTTGTTGATATTAAAATGCAGAACCATCATGTAAAATACACGGCCTCTGGACTGTTCCCCGTTAATTCTTTAGAATGGGCACGAACACGCTTGTGAATAGCTTCATCAATTTGTCTGCAGTTAAAATTTTAAAATTTCATCTGGACAACAAGTTGTACTGACATGTACCGACGAAAACTGACATTAACAGTAAGAATACATTGTATAAAGAGACACTGGCACATTTGAGAAATAGTGCACCCTCTAGATTTTTCAAAATTGATATTTTTGCATGGTTGTAAAGCTTGTTACATTTTAGAACCCTCACCTGAAATTAGTAAGCCCAAATCAGCACCCAGGTGGGTAAACAGAACGATTTTATAATAAAATGACTCCGGCGACATTAATTCAGCAGATGACGGAAATGGCGGTTAACACAAAACACACGACAGGAGTTGATTCCCATGGCATGCATCCCGTTTGACTGGTCTGTGACCTTGTGGTTTTAATATCATTGAGAATGAGTGTATGATATTCATGTAGTAGACACATTTGTTGATTACAGTTATGGCAAACTTAAAAATTAGCGTACAAATTACCTGGATGTTTTACAGCCTCTTATTAATGTCCCCATCTGTTTTGGGTATGTTATTTTTAATGGCCTGGACTATCATTTGCGAGCAAATTGAAGAAATCTCATATTTTGTGAAAATGTGCCAGATCCACTTTAAATGTAATACTGGAACTTACTATTTTCTTAGACCTGGCTATGTTGCATTTGATATAATAGTGTTCATGTTTAATAGTAATTCTTATGTCATGGGTAAGTTTTCACACCTCAACAATTCACGACGTCCAATTCCCAGGGTATTGTAAACTCACAGCACCAATGCATATATTTCAAAATGGCTAACATATAATAATCCTTGGATCAGCCTCTCTCAAGTCAATCCAAAAAATGGTGCAATACTGGTTCCCCACTGTTTCACGGGTACTTGATGCACATCCCATATTGACATTCCTGTATTCAAAATGCCTTAAATAATCACCCACACTTATTTTCTCAACCTTGGTGAACTCCATTATAGCTATTTCAATAACCTCTTAGTTTTAAGGCTGTGTGATCTCTGTCACAATATTCTATTCCATACTTTAAAGGAATAACTTTGAGGAAAGTATTCCAAAATGTTCAAGATATAAACAACTGTGTTCATTTTAGAATTTTTGGTTTTGTTTTCATGGATGGAAATTATCGATACGTTGATGGATGGGTGGAATGGGGTAGATGGGGAATTGAGGGGAGGCTGGGTGGGTGATTGGGTTGGTTGGTTGGATAAAAAGCAACAACATTTGATCAATAGATTGACTGACTGAACAAAAAACAATGATTAAATAATCTGTTTGCACAGTCGTAAAAAAGAGGATTAATTCAAAATACCTCTTTAACAATACAGTGCTTTTTTCAGTTAAACTTCAAGTACAACCAAAGTTGAGGCCTGTAGGCCTTAATTCAACCACAGAGTCCTCTAATTGTGTGCGGCCATCTTCTCCTGAAGAGGCAATGCCGGCGATCCATTATACTAGTCCCTGATATGGACATGTTAAAGATAACTGTTGTGTTATGTCGGCTTGTTACATTAAATGCAGTCACAGACAATTATTACGAGATGCGGCAGTACCAGCAGCCATATACAACACGCTTGTCTAAGATCAATCTCATTTTTTGCAAGCACCTGCTGTCTCAAAGTTGGAAACTTGAGGAATTAATTGTCATGATATTTGGGTTCATTACTCTACTCTGTAATTGGTCTTGGTACCAGACAAATAACTTGAGGTACATCAGGATTACTCAACCTTTTGATGACCTTTCATAGTAATATTGAAGATTTTGCCATTCCTTCTTTAATCAATACACATACAAAATATTTTTGCCCCCTATTTTTTAACCACAAGGGTCCGGCATCACTGTCCCATCATCACTGGATTATCACACAAGGGGTTCGATCTATTTAAAAACGCTTGACCATAGCTAAACAAAGAAGTTCGTGTGTGCTTGTATCAAATAGGAGAAAAACGGTTAGTTAAAAAGGCGCACGAGAGATTTCAAATATCTGGTTCTTAGAAAATCGAAAGTACTGAATTTTTGTCCTGATGTAAAGCTTTTCCATCAAAAATATCCCACCTGAGGATTAGCCTGAGAAATGCTTCTTTTGGTACAAAAAATTGTGAAATTTTCAATTTTTGTATAGGAGGTCAAATACTAAATTCAGCCTATGTTATATTGAAATGATACGCACATCAAATCACCTTTTTTCTCCTTTTGAAGACATTTCCTTAGCCAAATACAAGTAAGAAGAGGTCTAGTCTACTAAAATTACTATTATGACCACAAATTTGGGTTGGCCTCAAAGGTCTTCTCGTTGCAACCTTAAAGGCAATAGACCTTCCAAGGCACGTCTCAATTAATGTACCTCACTTGTTTATAGTATTCAAATTCTATTTATATTGCTTTTTTAGCTATTTCTTGATACACCTCTCGTGCTAGCGTCTTTTTGTTACCCATTTTTGTTCATGTTATCTACTACGAATTGGGTTCAAGAAGATTATTAGAGCCTACTTACATATTATTCTTAACATATTATAAAATCTTGGGGTATTCCTTTAAAGTCAGAAAATGATGTAACAATCACTTGGAGAATCTACCATTTGAAAGGTGAAATAGGAAGATAAATCCCATTGTTATGTTATTTTTACAAGTATTCAACTTATCACACCTAACACTAATTTTCAACATCCTAATTTTAAATAAGAAATAAGGATAAGATGTTTGAGGTTCATGCAAGAATATGTGTCCAAGTAAAAACATGAGTAAATTCCCCAAAACTGCAAGGGGTGAAATTTGGTTAACATGGACTTTTCACTGAAATTTTAAACCTTTTCAGGCAAAAGAGCATAAACCCCTTTGGCTCGCTCACTCGCAAATCTATTTTTGTGCCTCTTTTTAGGCTTTGTTTTATGGGTTTGAAGTGGTATATATTGGTACACATTGTGAAATGCAACATAACTTTAACAGAGTAAAATGGCTCCGACCCCACCACCCTGTTTTACCATTGAACACTCACAGGTTTTATGTTAGTACCAGATGACCCGAAATTGTAAAGAATGGTCAACTCGGCAGAATAAAATTTTGAATTTTCAAAGAGTATGAGCGGAAAATTAATCTATAATAGTTCTGTTTGGGTTAAGCTAAAAGGTATATCATACCAGTATATGCTACAAAGGGTGGACACAAATGTTACTACATAAGATGTTGGCAACTAGTTGATTTCCAGGAAATATAGCTTTATTTAAAAGCGAGTCCTCTGATGTGATACTTCATTTGGACTTCTTCATTTGTATAAATTTAACTAAAAGATACTGCTGATTCATTAGTTTATGGTTGACAAAATTTGTCCATTTTTATGTCTATTTTAAGCCATTTTTTTCATCCAAAAAAGTTGAATTTCAGGAATAAAAAGTGCTTTGGACCTGAAACTTTCATATATTCTCTTCAATTTAAGTGTTGCAATAAATAACCAAATTAAGTAGGCTGCTAAAATTTAATCCAATTATAAATCGGTTCTAAAAATTAATTACCCCAAAATTTTTGCCATTATTGTATCCATGCACATTTAGGGAACGTTATTTTCGGCACTTATTCCGCATTTGCAGCACAGCGATAATCAAATTAAAACCAAATTTGTCCCAAAATTTATTTTACGAAAATTATATAAACCTAGAATTGACTGACATATTTAAAAATAATTAATGAGTTTTTAATTGCTAAAACATTGTCCGTTTCAGGGTAAGTGATATAGAACCTTTGTAAATAGCGACAAATCAGGAATCACAAAAGGAGCTTCATTTCTCAATCTCAAACCAATGATGTACTAAAAATATGTGTATGGTTTTGAAGGCAAGTACAGACTTCCCGAACACCTGTTGAAAATTGTTTTTTTAAAGCTGAAATGAATAGGACCCTAAATGCGTAAGTCCTCATTTAGAAATAACCCCTTTTTTTGATGTTTTGGGATTTATTAGACGCCTTTTCACATCACGTATGTCACGTGCCTGATCCTGAAAAACTACCCTTTTTTACGTGAATTCTTGGACCGGATGAATACCACCACCCTACCCCCTTGTCTTGAAGACCTTGCCCCCGGGCTTTACAAACTTGAATAGCATGTTGTCATCAGTCACAGCCATTTGGTTATTGTATGTGTGCTAATCCAGGCTAATCCATCTTTCACTTGCAGATCAATATCTTATTACATAGCCTAAAGTCAATGTCCTTGAATCCCCGCCTGATTCTTTTGAATTTGTGTCGCAAAATGCTATACACTGTAAATTCTGTCAGGGATGTGAAACACACCGTTGCTTTTCCTGTTTCCAGAAATTGGCCACCAACTGCCACCCTCCCAATATTAATTTTACAAAGTCCTCAATGGGGTTCAAAATCGTGTTTTTAGTTTTCAGATCAAAAGGATTGAAATCCGGCACTAAACCTACAGATGAGTTTGGGTCCAGTCATCCATCAAGATTAACACTTAATTTAAATGGGTCATGCCCCTTTATTATTGGGTGAAGATGGTACTTACGAACGCTATTCCAGCTGCTGAAACAATGACAATCAATTTTTGGTAATGCAAAGTTCCCATGTAGGAGGAACTTACCGTTTCAATACTGCGCATCCACAGGTAGTAGTAGACTTTCAGCCATTCATATGTTCCCACTATATTTATTTTTGAATCCATTGCATACATATCGAAAAATAGCGTAAAAAACTCTGGAATTGTGGCTTCCTTCAGTTAGATTTGGCCTATGATCCCATTCTATATTTTGTTTTTGGGATATGACGTCGAAGACCGGAAACGAGTCTCTCTTGCCGTACCAGCCCACAAGCTTATTGTGTTACACACAACGACACACACTGTATTGCGGTTGGGAAGATATTACACTCATGTGACTGAATCTCGAGACATTTCCGATGTCAGTCCCGAACTCTACCAAAGGTCGCTACAGCTGTCAAAGCCTGTGTTTAACATGACATGTGAATCAATGTGAATATCTGACACCGGGATTTAACATTTTCAAGGCTTGGAAGAAAATTCCCTAAAAGGCAAAATGTCTCTGGTTCTGAAAAAAAACAACACTGGGTACATTGTATTGACATGGCTGGCCAATAAAATGCTAAAAACACCAAAAAATGCTCCTGATCTGAAATCCTCAGTTTCACTCAACGCCCTGCAGTTTTTTACTTGATATAGCAACAATATTAAATGGCCTCAAGTCTGATCGCTAATAGCCTTGTCCCCAGGGACACAGATTTAACTTGAAGTGGTCACATATAGTATCAGAAAAGCTACTATTTTTTTTCTCCTCATTATATGCTGTGAAATCTTAGGAACAAAGGATGTTTGGTTTGATGTTTGATGCAAGCGAAAATGTGCCCCATTTCGGTCAGCCATATTAAATTTTACACAGTACTCTATGGGGGATTACCAAATCAAGTTTAGCTTCTCACGGGGCTCCTCACATCAAACGGGTTGAAATATCGCACAAAACTTTACAGATGGGACGTTTTGGGGTGAAGGCCATCCTATCAAGATTAAAAAATTTATTAAGACTTAAATCAGGTCATCCTCCTTTATTAGTTGTCTTAAAGTTGAGTACCATTTTCCTAGGCATAACCGGCCAAGAAATACAGTTTTAGGTCGTTTTTTGGTTTAACCACATAAAAGCGAAATCTTGACAAAAAATGGTGAAAAAAATACCATGGAGCTGAGAATCACTCCACTATAAGGGTATTTAAAGTTCGCAGCAACCCCTACAATCAATCAGATGCATTTCTTTACAGAAATGACATTTTCCCTTACAGTTTAGCTGATCACTCAGTTACAACATGGATCAAATTCCATGTTCTACTTCAAAGCTGAGACCAACCTTCGATGGTTATCATCACGCACTCAGTGCAACTCCTATTAAATGTTCATACATGGTAGACGTTCCTTTACTATGCTGAATGGAATTATTTCTCGACAGTCTGCATTCACACCCTGTGCAACGTTTGACAGCTTGCATGTTTTGGGCGCATACTTCGAACCAATTACCCATCGCGTTGCTATGTGCATAAATCCCAGCCAATCATGAACCTTACGCGGGCGCATGTTCAATTCTGTCCGAAAATTAAATCTACCGCCGAACATAGTTTGTAAGAATTTGGGTGAATGCAATTAGTATTCTGCCAGCACCTAAATTCGGCACCTTAAGGATTAGCAGCGATAATGCAAGAGAATCGGAAAAAATGTTGGAAAGCATTTTTTAAAATTATAAATCAGGATAAGTGGTTACAATTCCATATAACAACTTGATGTAGAAACAAACCACCAAATAGTGAAAAAAAATGAAATATTTGAGGAAATTTGCAGAGTTGGAGTGAGTCGGACTCTACCAATCGGTGAGTCCGAGTCCGGTCCTTGGAATCGGACTCATGTGGGTTAAGTGGGATTGGACTCCGGACTCAGGGGTAGTGGGACTTGGACTCGGACTCAGCCCCATGGACTAGGATCAGGCCCCACTGGGACTCGGACCTGAGGATCGACTTGGAATCAACCCCCAATGGACTCGGACGCAAAAATGAGTCCGGCTGAGTCCGTAAGAAAAAAATTTCAACTTAATCAAAAAAAAAATTGAAAAGGTGAGCTAGCCTGCACAAACATGCTTTTTTTTTTAATTATTGCATAAAAATGTTTTTTTATAATCAATTTTTTATTTTTTTTAGGCCAATTTTACGATGTTTTTTTTTTCATAAGTTTATTTCTTCTTTTTCACTTTGTCTTCAGATTAGTATTGCTGATTAGTTTGATACTCGCTCCTCTTCCTGCTCCCTAACTCCATTAGAAGTTTTCATTCTAGCAGTGTTCATTCGAAGCTCACACGCTTACAAAATCCTTCAGTGTAAAGTTTAGCCAGCCTCACAATTACTTCAAACAGTACATGTAGTTGCAAAATACCGGGCTGAATATTACGCAGTCTCACAGAGTGTGAACCTGAATAACTGCCAGACCAGGTATTTGCCATGGGGGCCCTTCTACGCCCCAAACAACTAATTTTTTTTTGTATGAACTAACTAGACCTAATTAGATTCGTACCTAATATTTATTTTGTATGTGAAAATATACTCGCGTAATTGCCCAATTATGGGACTCATGTTATACAGTGTGAGTCAAAAAAAAACCTACATTCAGAATCAAAAATAATTAAAATATTTAAGAATTGGTTTTTTGCCGAATTGGTGTCGCTATGGTTTATAGAAGATAACCAGGCTTTCAGAAAACGTTAATTTGGTGTCATTTGGACTTGGAGGAAGAAGTTACGCCTATTTTGCTGAGATGACTAAAAATCCTGGTTGGCCGATTTTGAGCAAACAAAGATGCAATCGCTTACATATAAAGTAATCATGGTCTTCAGCAGCTGATTGAGTACAAACATTTACACCAACTTATTGTTAAACAATAGAAGGTGGGAGATTAATTGAAGGATCATAAAAATAATATCCCAAAGATTACAAAAGTAAATTGCTAAGTAAAAAAAATGTTCAATTTCCCAATAAGAAATCAAGATAGTCGGTGTAAGACCACGTTTTACTTTAGTACAGCAAGATTTCATGGTTTGAAAACCTATACACCGAAACTTGGGATCTAAAGTGAAACCATAGAAAGTTTGTATCCGCTTGAAAAAACAGCAGTGCGATATTGAATTTTAAGTTTATTCCATTATCTACAGAAAACTTCAGCTTTATTCTTCTTGCAATTTATGGAGGCTGAGTAATACTTATTTGTGCAAAATAATTACCTTAGAGATGTAAACCAAATCTCTGAGCAGTTTCATTATGTTCATTAAATGAGACATTGATATGGGGTGATTTTCAATAAATGACTCTTTAATGATTGAACAATGGTAATTTAATTTTTGAAGATATTTTACTTATAATTATGTTACCAACAATAGACATTTTATTCAACTGGATATGTTTTTCTGTCGAGAAGAAATCGGTACCATCTGAAATTGCATACATGTGAATTGTCTTTGCTATACTGTGTTATTGTATACTTCGGTGTCAGTCTCTCCGCATTGTATGGCTAATATCGGCCAAACTGAATTTTTAGGTCTCCTCCGCTAATTGTCATAAGTTTCTCGGAACCAAAGTCCCCGAAAGACACCAAATAAAAATCTTCTGAA
>JAMKCH010024642.1:0-19812 GCA_023653785.1 Ophioderma brevispina | reverse complement strand
TTTTTTCGCTTGAAAAAAATGGAGATAAATGAGAATACGGAATAAACTGCATAATTCTGTCATTTTTTATTCGTACAGTCTGATGAATTCACAGGGTTCCAACTAGGACCCTGGGTCACTATGTCACAACCCCTATTCTACAGACTTATTCTTCACTTTTTAAGCATTCCGCAATTTTAAATATTTGACTCTTTCGGGTGGATCACTGATATTGTTTTAATTTTTTACAAAAAATTTTTTATTTCTCTTTTATTCTCTCTTATTTACTTTTGACAAGAATATAACATTCTTTTAGGAACCTAACAACATAACAGGAATGAAAGTAGGTTTGTTCGCATGGACCAAATGGACCACCATGGCATATGGATCAATTGAGTGCATCAGACTCAGATGGGTTCCTTGAAGCATTTAAAGGTCCCAACCAGATACAATAAATATATTTTTTTCTCTGTTTGTGGGAAGGGCTATCACCAACATACTTTATTTCTAAAGTTCATTTGAATCTGAAATACCATTTTTATGTGAGCCTTAAGCCATTTAGCACCTTTTTGGGAAGAGCCGCCCATAATTTTTTAAAAATATTAGAGATTTTTTACACGGTTGCATTGGTAACTGGCTATAAACTATACTGTATGGTTAAGCTCGAAAATGTCTGTGTCACCAACGACTGCATTTTCTACCATAGAAAATTATTATCGCGGGATCCCCGATATAATTCAACGCCGCTGGAAACGGCCTTCCATGTTTAATAGCCGGGAAATAGCGCCATTACGTGTCTCGCCCATCCATTAGAGTTTTAATAGTTCAGGCAAGTCAGTGGTTTGAGGTTATTGGCCTATTTCATCAGGCGGACATAAACGTAGCATTTCCAGTCTGCCGTTAAGTCCAATCTGGGATCCCAATTTTAATTACAAAATCGCTTATTTTGTATTAATACGCTTTTTAAGATTCTCGTTCACAGGTATAGTTTCCTAGACAATTACCACCCCTCACGTGCAAAATATCATTTTGAAAATTGGGGGGCGCTCTCAAAAATGTGCTAATATTGCTTTCATTGTATGACTTACAATAGCCCCAGAGTACTGGTACAACATAGTGTTCCAGTTATTGTAAACAAAAATATTTAGCTTGTAGCAACAAAATGGGAAAGAAGTCAGCTCAAATATTTTGCAGATGAGATGAAAAATACAAGGTTTCTATGATCCCCAAAATCACAGGTACGATGGTGGAAAGGTGGGTTGAGGCTGAGGATTGGGTGTTGGCCCCTTTAAATGGCAAATTTTATTTAAAATCATTACATCAAAGTCCTTTTGGATTTGAATATTTGAAACCTAGCTCACATTAAATACCTTACCCCATTTTATCACTACCCATAATGTTTAACCACCTCAGGATCACATGTCCCAAATTGCCATCAAAATCCAATATGGTCCAAATTCATCAAATCCTCATGTCCAAATTGCATTAAAATCCATCATGGGTGGCCAAATTGCATTAAAATCCCTCAAAAACACGTGAGAAATTGACCAATGCCTGACAGTATCACAATGCAGACACCACAGACATCCCAGGCAATGTTGAAAAAGTGATTCCTTTTGGGGTGTCTTTTCTACTGTGGTAAATCACAAAAGGCAACACCAGCATAATACCACACCAGTCATTAGACCATGGGACGTGGACCAAATAACCACTGTATAACAAATTCTGTAGTCCCCATATGGGGGGTGGTAAGGGAAAACCAAGTGTAAATTCATATAACTTTTAAGATCACATCACTGTCTTTTTCCCGCCACATAAAACTGGCACATTTTCTTAAAAATATATAAAAGTCACCTCAATTTTCTTTTCCCCAATATCAGAGACCAATGGATATATAGACTTCAGCCAGAGAAGATGAGAAAGAAGGAGGTGTTCGACCTGCTACTTCAAAGATAAACTGTTCAATCCGCCTATTCATCTCATCGGCTTAAATCCAATGATTGGACAAAAGACTTGCACTACTTGCTGGAGAACACTAAATACAACCTGTTATCAAATCCCAGACACATTCCAATTACCCAGTTTTCATTTGGTATTTGCACAGGGTTTATACACTATGGTTTGTGACCATTAAACAGCGAAATGTACTCGCCTGCATCAGTTATAAACACTTTGACCCCCAAATTTCAAAGTATTTTGGCACTTTGGACACTTTCTGACACAAACAAGTATGGTTGAGATGTATTAAAATGCATTTATCTCATCATTCATCATATCATATTCTCAGGAATAACCGGTATTGGTAATTAGGCTAAATATAACTCTTTTTTATTGACCCCCAAAACCTGATCAAATTTAGCTTATCGAAAAAGGGTCGATTTTGCTGTTTCTTTCGTTAAATCACTGTGATTTCCTCAATTATTTCGCCAACGGATTAGAATAAATCAAAAATAGGCAGAACAACCGCGGAGTTAATTGCCAGCAGAGATCTTTAGCTGGAAAATTAATAAGCTATTTTTTTTAGTGGGAGTTTGTCAATTCCTGTTGTGAAACCTTCCCAACGGCCAAGCTTGAGGCGGTTGACACAATACTTCAAAGGTCCAATCTATTGGCCCTTGAAGTTTCGTAACCATGAGCTGATTTAATGAGAGTACTCCTGGGTAATCGGATGGCAAAATCGAGCCATCTCCTTTCTCATCTTCTCTGACTTCAGCTAACCATGATCAAAGGTATTACATGGGCCGGGTATGTAGGGCAATTGTTATAGCCAGGTGTTACCCCCTCCACGACTCGGGTTGAGTGACAAATACCCGTCCACTCTCTCACAATAACTAACCATGTACATTATATATAGTCGTTTGACAACAATTTTCCTTCTGAAAACGCGGTAATTGATGAAATGAAGTTA
This sequence comes from Ophioderma brevispina, assembly GCA_023653785.1. Classification (NCBI taxonomy): domain Eukaryota; kingdom Metazoa; phylum Echinodermata; class Ophiuroidea; order Amphilepidida; family Ophiodermatidae; genus Ophioderma; species Ophioderma brevispina. The sequence continues at coordinate 16,925 of JAMKCH010024642.1, read as the reverse complement.
AGCAAAAGTTACGGATTTTGGTTCTGCACAAAGTTGTTAGGTCAAAGCTTGCCAGCACCATTTCTCATGATTTGTTGTTCTGTTGCTTCCTTTTCTAATAATTGATGAAAAATATGGTCCAAAGTAAATTGGAACACGCACTATATAAACTCAATATTTTATTTTATCTGTGAATGAGGTTAAGTATTTTTGTCCTGAAAGTACTCAGTCTAAATTGGAGAGCGTAACAGCTTGAATCTCTTCAGCTGCGCAACAATATAACAATGTCCTGCACTCCCAGATTAAAGGGAATTTTGAAGTGTTTTTTCTACACCGCATACCGGCCGGTGATTGAATATCTCTTACCCCATGTTTGCTGAAGTCTATGTGTATCCACTAGTCACTGATATGGGGAATGAAATTGAAGTGACATTTTTATTTCTTTTTTCAAGAAATGTGCCAGTTTATTTGTGGGCACAACGGATTTATATGATTTTTAAATAATTAATTATGAATTTCCACATGGTTTTCACCCCCTAGCCCCACGATGGAGACTAAAACAAAACAACAGCATAGAAGGAATGTCCCATCGCTACATGCAGTCAACTCATTTATTGCTACCCTTAGACAATGACCTACAATGCATCTGGCCTAAACCTTGATGGGTGAGGTGTGATACACTCTAGGTAAATGCAATAGCCAAACACTGAAAAAAGGACAAGTATTTCTTCCGTGATGAATTTTTTATTATCTCCAATCTTACTGGCCCACACATGATTTTATTTTTTGCATCCAATAAGACAAAAAGCTCTTCACAGGAAAAAGGGCAAACAAACCAAAATCACATCAATGCAAATGCAGTTTTAGTTGAAACAGATGATGCTTAATTGGATTGACTTCTTTTAGAATATCCTACTACTGCAATTAGGCAACATGTCTGAAAGAAACAATTCAAGTGTCGCAAGTATGAGTGTGTTCTCGCACATACATAGGAATGGGTCGTCAATGGTGGCAGGGCTATTCTTAAAATTACACAAAAACAACACAAATTTGGAAACAATGATAAGTGGACCAAAACTCTCTCAAGTTACAAATAGTACTTTAATTCAGGTACAGAAATGAGAGTAAAGATCATTTAAAGCCACAATCAGTAATTTATTTTCCAAAATTCAAAATGCCCATTTGTCTGTAAATTGCTAGTGTTCGGTTATACACCTTATTATCCTTATATTACTGTTTTTGAGGAAAAACAGACACTTAAAGAGACACTGGCACATTTGAAAAATAGTGGCCCTCAAGATTTTCAAAATCGATATTTTGACTGGTGTAAAGCTTTATATACAAAAGCCCTCACCCCCAAAATGATTAAAGGTGCAACGAGAGATTTTGTGAGGCCACCCAAATATGTGTCATAATAGTCATTTCATATAGATGTAGACACTCAATAATTATAACTTGTATTTCGCTACAGGAGAATGCTAAAAAGAGACAGAAGAAAACAAGTGATTTTGATTTGCTTATATTTCAATATAAAACATAGGGCTGAATTTTGTATTGGCTCCTATACGAAATTAGAAATTGCACAATTTTTTGTATGAAAGAAATATTCTCAGCTTAATCCTTTCAGATGGGATATTTTGTAGGAAAGCTTTACATCAAGGCAAAAATTAGTACTTTCAATTTTTTAGGGACACCTGATTTGTGAAATCTCTCGTTGCACCTTTAAGACCAAATCAGCTTCCTTATGGGTAAATAGAACGATTTTATAATTTAACGTCGCCGGCGACGTTAAATTCAGCAGACGACGAAAATGACTTTTAACACAAGAACACACTCCGTATGCATGTTTCTCACGCTATGCACACTGTTTGACCAGTCTATCACCTTTGTGGTTTTAATATCAGTGGGTACGAGTCAAAAATATTCATGTAATATACACATTTGTTGATTAAAGTTATGGAAGACTTAAAAGTTCGCCTACAAATTTCTTGGATGTCTTTATCCTCATATCAATGTCTCTATCTGTTTTGGGGTATGTTATTTTATGTGTAAAATATATCTCTGTTCTTCCAATGGCCTAGACTATCATTTAAGAGCAAATTGAAGAAATTTCATATTTTGTGAAAATGTGCCAGTGCCGCTTTAAGCATTTTAAAGTGGTCTTGAAGATGCCATGACTGTTTCTGAACCTTAAACCCTGACTTTTATTAGTAAACAAAGCATAAAAATCATCATTTCTTGAAAATACGGCATGATACACTTAAGACACCTACAGGGGTCTTTATTATATTATTACCCGGTAATATATTACAACAATTTCAAATACAACAGTGTAAAAAAATGGACTGATGAAAAATCAGGGTTTGAAGAAGAAGTTATTGATGGTCGCTTTAATATGTTTAAAAAATCCCAAGAATAACAGTAAATAAGGATGAACTTTTTTTTAAAGAACCTGAACACTGCAAGGCCCTTGCCAAAAATATTGTAACACCCAAACTGTGCTGAAAAGGGTATAAAAGAAATGGAGATTAGGGCCTAAAAATTACATGCCTGCTAGAATCGGAGAGGCAGTAACTCTATGAGACTGCCAATTGCCTTTTTACAATATTTACAGATACTTGCATATCTGCAATATGTAGTTCCTAGGTTTGTTCTCTGGAAGTAAATTACTACCAAAAAAATAATTCCTATACAATGCAATGGGTTTGCATAACAAAGGCAATGGATTAACCTCCAAACTGCATCTTAATCATTTGTGCAATACACCCATTGAATCATGGGAATGAATTTTGTTAAAATACTGAGCTCAACATTTGGCCTCAAATGACTGTAAATAATGCCATGGCCTACAAAAATGGGCAATATGATCCTGATCATACAGCCCCATTAAATGGAATAAACCAAAAGCTGTTATGTGTGTAACTCATATAACATTACTCTCAATATCTGCTTATGGTTAATTTCATTTTATGGTGCTCACTCAGGTATTGCCTTTTGTTTATTTTAAGCCATTTTCCATACATTGGTCCAAAAAAGTCTGCACTCTGTGAACTTCTTTGTACTTCTCACAACAAATTAATTCAATTTAACAATAAAATTTGTGTAAGATGACACAGCAATTTTTCTTGTTCATCTTGCGATTGAACAGAGACCGCACACGGTTATTTTTTAGTACAATACCATTTGTGTATAGAAAAAGTAGCACAGACAATCACAAGCAGACGAACCTTTCCCAATACCAATGCCAACTTTGAAAAAAAAAGTTGTAATGTTGCTTTCACAAATTATCATGTAGGGCGGATCCAGGATTGTTTAAGGGGGGAGGGACAAATTGCAGGGGTCTTGGATGGCGCCCGTGGGGAGTTTAGAGCTTAGAGAGCATCGAGTACACATTTATGTACATTGACACATATGATAATATACAGTTGGCACAAACATATCTCGGCATGTTTTTTGAAAAATCAGTATTGTGCCATGTCCAATAAGTTTGAAACCGATCCCTAATTAGCCCTCATCTCCAGGGAACCCAGATTTTACCGGAAATGGTCAACAATTTTGATATCTAAGACAGTTACTCATTTTTCTCATTTCCCTGTTAAATCTTAGGCTAAAGTGATGTTTTGGTTTTGGAATTTATGAGCTAAAATGTGTCTCCATTTTGGTCACCCAGTAGCCCTTGGGGCCTATACAAATCATGTTTTTAACTCTCACATTAAAACGGATTGAAATATCGGCGCGAAACTTTATAAATGAGGAACTTTTGGAGTGAAGGCCATTCTATAATACAAAAACTTAATATAATTAATCGGAATCATCCCCCTTTAACACATTGTTGTAAAAAGCGTTAAAAATGGCTGCGATAGAATGCCCGAAATAAGGCAAATCCCCAAACCAAAAGTTGTACTTAAAGGTGCATCTTCTGTTTTATTCAATGATCACTAGATATCCTTGAGAAAAGCTTATTCTCAAAATTTGAGCTGATCCCGATCTTGTGGTTTTGTGTTATGAGCAATTGCTCGTTTCCCACGGTCCCATAGACTACTGTGTTGTAATTTCTGTCCATTTACGGACATTAAATACGAAATTGCGAATCTCTTACAGATAAAAAAAAAAAAAAAAAAAAGATCAAAAGATATCGTGTTTACAAGGCTTATAACAATATATCCTATTTTTGACCAAATTTGACCCTATTTTTTACCATATTTGACCTTTGACCTATGTCACATGACCCACTTTACATCCCAGCCAACGCCTACTTGAGATGCATCTATGATGCGAAGAAGGACACCCACACTTGCTTAAATCCAGAGATATTGCGTGGGACGCACGCACGCACACACGCACGCACACACGGACGCAGGGCATTTCTATAGTCCCCCTTTGCCAACTAAAGTTGGCGGGGGACCAATGAGAATAAAAGATGAGGATTTTTGTTTTGGCCACCTTAGATGGTGTCATAATGGATGGGCATCCAATATTTTAGCAGGGTGGATGCCGGCTATCCATTACTCAAAATATTGGATGCCCATCCATTATGACACCATCTAAGATGACCAAAACAAAAAATTTCATATTTTATTCTCTAATTATTGCACCTCTATAGTTTCATTTGAAAACAAAGCAATGATACCACATTTTAAATACATACCCTCAATTTTTCTTGATATTGCAATTTTGGTATAAAAAAAAAAAAAAAAAAAAAGAGGCTGTGGATCACGAAATGCCCCTTTAATAGAGTTTTCAAACCACTTGATGACTTTTGCTCCCTTGGATTGAAACACTTGTTTTCAAGAGGAGTGCAATTATTGAAATGAATAAAAAAGAATGATATAATATTTTGATAAAAAATAATGTCGATAAAAAGCACAAATTACACAATTCTAAATAGGAATGAGAATAAAAGATGAGGATTTTTGTTTTGGCCACCTTAGATGGTGTCATAATGGATGGGTATCCAATATTTTAGCAGGGTGGATGCCGGCTATCCATTACTCAAAATATTGGATGCCCATCCATTTTACACCATCTAAGATGACCAAAACAAAAAATTTCATATTTTATTCTCTAATTATTGCACCTCTATAGTTTCATTTGAAAACAAAGCAATGATACCACATTTTAAATACATACCCTCAATTTTTCTTGATATTGCAATTTTGGTATAGTGTTTATTTTTCAACTAAAATACAGTACTCTGAAAGAGATTAAGCTGTAGATAATCCGAATGGCTGGAAATAATTATAATTAAAACTGTAAATCCCTGATCTTAAATAAGCCTGTCTGTACAAGTTTATTTTTATCACACTCTTTGCCAAGTTTTTCTTCCATTTGGACCATAAATGTGAAAGGGCTGACCATTTTGAGGCATAAAATCTATCATTTAAGACCAAAATCAGATTTATTTTGGGGTTGGTTATTTTTTCCAAATTCACCACACTTTTAGACTTTGGGACATCAAGTGCCTCCAAGGGGATTCCCCATTGTAATCTCAATCAATAGGGGCATACCAAACAAGATCAGTGACCCATATAACCGGTGTAGAAGTAATTTAGTCCGTCATACTCACAGTACGGCTACAATGGTTATAAGGATGAAGAGGGCAATCGAATCAGTGACTCTTCACGCAACATTAAGTTTCACGCTTTATCACGTTATCTTCTATGGAGCCCTGGACTGTGGCACCCGCCGGACTATAGTTACTTTCCGCACGGAAAACTGTTAACATTCCCAGACAGTGGTGTAGCTAGGATTTTGATATGGGGGTGCAGTGTCACATCTGTAACTGGACAGAAAATGGGTGGGGTCAAGGGACAAGCTCCGGTGGGGGGTTGGAGGGGAAAAGACCCTAAAAATTTAGGTTTATACTTTAAACCCACTATCAGTCATTTTTTCAAATTCAAAATGCGATTTTGTCTCTAAATTGGATAGTGTTAGGTCATATGAACACCCTTATATTACCAGTAATTGTAATTTACATTTTACCCAGTCGACATTCTGGTACCATCTGTTTTAGAGTTGGTATGTGGCGGGTATCATTCTAGTTAACAAAATTGGCCTCAGCTACATTGGGCCACTCAGTTTCAAAATTATGTTTGTTGTGATAGAGTTGTATGACTAAGTCCTGGTAAGGGTCTTTACTACAACAATTTCCAATTACAACAGTGCAAAAAAAATGGACTTGATTTGAAAAAATAGGGGGTGCAATTGTACATTGTGAAGAAATCGCTGATAGGGGCTTTAAAGTAGTTTCGGAGGGTTAATTCTTGCACGAATTTGTAAAACTTACTTGTCGCACATTGACCACTGAACTTTAAACATATACTTTGGTAATCCGGCCTGCAAGCGCTATGGCCTGAATTCTTCAAGTGAACTAACGGGCTCAACTGATTTGATTAAGGATGGTATCAAGAGTCGTGTGTTTGTTTTTGCATGAATTTCTTGATTTTGCACCATTTCAACAGGAACCTGTGTTCTATCATTACCAACAAAGGTTATCCATGCAGACAACGCTTGTCCTGATTTTTTGCCATTAAAACAAGCTGTTTTGACCATTAAGTCGCAAAAAGAAGGCACATGGTCTTAACGGCGGGAATTTAAACACATTTCATGCCATAAAGGCAATAGGCAGCATCGCGATGTGCGGTGAATTTTACCAAGTAATGAAGCAGCGCATGTTTAATCTTACTTTTGCATGAACACTATTGGAAAAATAATATTGGAAAATGTAAACCGCCAGATTGAAATTCCTTTTTTCTGGGTTCTGGAAGAGAGCAAAGATGTTGGCGTGAATGTGCAGAAGATGCATTTCCATCAATTGCATAACACAGTACCCAATTTTGACATGTAAGACAAAGTTATTGAGAAACATGAGTGAAATGGCGCAAGAAGTGCTGTTTGTTAAAACACAGATTTTCTCAGGTTCAAATTGGCAAAAATTTGGCAAATTTCAGACAAGATAACTCCAAAAAATACCAAGGCAAAGGTTTTTGGCTAACATACGATACCAATCGGTTTACTCTAGTAATGGGTTTCTTAATTTTCATTTTTCGTTTCTAATTAAAGATATTCTTCATATGTACTAAATTGGGAAAGGAAAAGTAAAAATCACCTTTTTAACCCAAGCATTATTTCAAAAACAAAGAAAAAAACGTTCCTAGACAAATGTTTGCTTGTTTTGAAAAAATTAACAATGTAGAAATCAGAAAATTCAAATGTTGTTGTTCGTCAGTCTGAAAAATAGGGGCAAAATCTTCATTTTTTAGTATTTTTTCAAAAATTAGGCAAAGTTATTAAGTTATACATTAATCTGATGTCACAATCAGTATCCGCATCCCCAATTTACTTGTACATATTATAGTAAAATCTCAATTTTAATGGACTAAAGTGGGGAGACAATCCTCGATCGGGGCACCCACCTTTAAACACCACCATACAAAACTGTGTTTAACCCCGGGGTCTACCACATTTTTTAAAAGTATCTTTATTTGGTTCATTGCATTATAGTATGGGGGTTGGGGGCGAGATTCTGTAACGAAGTGGTAACAATAAGCACTTAAGGAGAGTCTCGGCATGTGTATGCAATAAAAAATTTCATGAGTGGGAATTTTAAGCGGGACATTGCTGGCTGCGTGACTCCACTTAATCAAAAAAAAAGAACAGTTTACTAATGATAGATGTACATGAATAAAATGTAGAAAGAGCATAAGTGACACCCAACAAGGAAGCCAAGGTCATGTACTGGCCCAGGGAATTGAACCAATTCCCTTTCAGTTACGACAACACCAGTTTTTAAACCCTTGATGATTCCTGATACCAATATAAGAAATCAAAATCAGGGTGGTGGAATGATGAGGTGAGGGAGGCTATAGCAGTAAGAGGGTCCAGCCGGGAAGAAGTTGGGTGGTGACGGCAATAAGAGAAATGAAAAAAGGAAAGCGGGGGGTTGGACCCCTCAGGAGGGGAGTGCTGAGAGATTAGTGCGGTGAGATATAGGGATTGGTGTGATGATGGAGTTGTGTCAGAGAGTGTTGGATGGGGGAGGGATGCCGGTGGAGGTGGGCAGTGAGTGTGGTAATTCCAATTTTTAAAGGGAAAGGGGATGCAATGAGTTGTGCGTTGCAGTATAGGGTGTGAAGTTGTTAGGGCATGCAATGAAGATTGTGGAAGCGGGTTCTGGGAGAATAGATTCGGAGATAGTGGAAATGGATGAGGAGCAATTTGGGTGTATGCCATGGGAAGGGAACGATTGATGCAGTGTTTATTTTAAGGAGGTTGCAGAGGAATACCGAGCTAAAGGGAAGAAGCTGTATAGGTTTTGTAGACTTGGAGAAGGCTTTTGATAGCGGTACCTCAGGAAAGGGATGGAGCGTGGGCGATGAGGAAGAGAGAATACCAGAAGTAGTGGTTAGAGCAGTGATGAGTTTGTATGAAGGAGCTTAAAAGAAAGTTAGGTGGGGTCAGATTTTTCCGAGGAGTTTGAGGTGAAGGTGGGTGTGCATCAAGGTTCTGTACTTTCACCATTGATTTTCTGCCAATTGTGATTGATGTTTTAGTCACGGAGAGTGCAAAAAGAAGGTTTGCTGCGTGAGATGTTGTATGCGGATGACTTGGTGTTAATGAGTGAGACATTGGAGGGGACTGAGGGAGAAGTTTTGGAAATGGAAGAAGGCTTTCGAGAGTAAGGGTCTAAGGTAAACCTTGGAAAGACAAAAGTGTGGTGAGTGGGGCGGAGAGGAGGTGGGGTTAGCGAGTAAGTAGACCATGTGGGGTATGTGGGAAGAGACGTAAAAGCAAATTCAGTGTGGTGTGAGAAATGTGGGGAAATGGATCCATGGGAGATGACACAAAGATGAAAGAGAGTGATGTGTATGGGAGTGAGGAGTTGTGGTGTCTGGACGAAAATGAGATGGGGAGTTTGAGGAGGACAGAGAGAGCAAGATGAGACGAGGTGTGGTGTGACGTGTTGAGGACAGGATGAAGAAGAGGATTGATGCAGATGTTGGGTTTGGGAAGAGGCGGTGGATCGTGTGGAAGGCGAATAGTGTACGTTGGTTGGGCATGTGTTGAGGACAGGATGTTAGCAGGTGTTGAGGAAGGATGATGAGCATGTGTTGAGAAGGATGATGAGCAGGTGTGAGGAGGAAGGATGATGAGCATGTGTTAAGAAGGGCTTTTGAGTTCGAGTGAGAGGTTTGAGGAGGGACGTCATGGAGACATGGAAGAAAACAGTGGAGGAGGAGATTAGGAGGGTTGGGTTGAGGATGGAGGATGCATTGAATCGGGTGAAATGGAAGGAAGGAGTCAGGGCCGTTGCTGCAAATGTGAGGTGAATCCGGCCACCCCCGTTGACGGGGATAAAACCGGATTTAAAACTTTGGTTTAGTAGTTTAGTAATAGAGTAAACCTGAAACTGGGATCAGTAAAAACTTTTCACCAGGGCTGAATATGAGAAGTATCCATTTTGGATATCAGTCTATTCTTGATGTAAATATTAAAAAAAAAACTCAAGAATAAATCTCAATTATGGATTGGCAAAAAAAAAATTCATCAAGGATGGACTTGGATGTACCCATTTCAAATATCGCTTGATTCTAGTGGGGGACTGTAGTGAACAGATCTTATGTGAGTGTGCAAATCCGGATAAAATTGTGAATTTTGGTACACAAGTACTTTATACATTGATAATCAAAAAAATTGATGGAAGCACTTGCCACACCCCTTTCATGGCGCCCAGCTTGGATTTCAAGGTTACAGGGGTGAAATTTTTAAAATGTTCCGATTGTGTTGAAAAGCACACCATGATGTCTGTCTGGTTACAAGGATTCCAAAAAGGTATAGTTTATACTACCTGGGACTTATAGTTTTGGAATTATGGGGTAAAAACTGTAAAAATGGTAAGAAAGTCAAGTTTGGTTTGTACATGGGTCAAAAATTAGAAGTTGCTCCAATTTTTGTAAAATGTGGTTCAAATTGTTGGTGTAGCTCATAGAATGAAATATATGAATAGTTTTGACTATCTTACCTGTCTGGTTATTAACCAATATGGTGAATAAAGTCAACAGCTATTGGCAGCTATTGGATTCTATTGACCTGTGACCTATTTTGTTGGATAACGTGAAAACTAAGCATAACGGATAAGGCAAACTATTCCTTATTTCAATCCTTAAGCTAGGGAAACAATTTGCACCACATATTAACTGAATCAAAGCAACTTTTAACTTTTGACCCATGTACACACCAAAATTGACCTTTTCACCATTTTTACAGTTTTTATCCCATAACTCCGGAACTATAAGCCATAGATAGTGTAAACTATACCTTTTTGGAATCCTTGTGACCAGACAAACACCATGGTGTGCTTTTTAAAACATTCAGAACATTTCAAATTTTTGACCCCTGTATAACCTTGAAACCCAAGCTGGGGGTAATTAAGGGGGGTTGACAAGTGCTTCAATCAATTTTATGGATTATCAATGTCTAAAGTACTTGTGTGCAAAAATTCACAATTTTATCCGGAAGCGCACACTCTTACACTACAGTCCCCTGCTAATTCCTGTAATAATTGAAAATGATATTGGGTGAACTTCACTTACAGATAAGTAACATTTTCTACCAGGCATGGATGTGGAAATACCTGTTTTAGATAGTGGTTGATTCTTGATGCAAACATCGGATATGCCACCTCATCTAGGGATCAGTATTAGTAATTATTATGCATCTTTGGTGCAATACCACAGTGCGATTAGCGCGTACCGCCCAACACTGCACAATACGCAAAAATATCGGGCATTCGGTCATGCAACTCGCCAAGCAAATATTCTGTTTTTATTATTTTTGAAGCCATTTTAAAACTATTTTTGTCAGGTCAGCTTCTTCTTGCATAATAATATTAATATTGGATGGCCAAGAAAATATCAGGCTCGTCTTCGACTCGCCCGATATTTGATCTAGGCTCGGGCGATATTTTCTGTTATCAACCTCAGCCATCCAATATTATATAAGTACCAACTATTCACCAGGGATATCACTTGATAATAAGAACATCTTGAAATTGAGTGTTTAAAGAGATTCTTGAAAGAGAAATTGCTTCTTTGTACCAAATTTATCCACACAAGCTTGAATCGGTCATTTTGGTAACACCCTAAAATCTTAAGTTTCTTCAACTGACAATATTCTATTTGAAATGTGTTTAGAGGAGAGAACATATGGTCAATCAAATAAACTTTCACACTACCCAAGAAATTCTAACACAATTTAAAGAAAATAAAGGAAAATCAAGCAGAACGATTGTTTAAGATGCATTAGAGAAACCTTTTATATACATTCTTGTTCTGATGTGCACATTGGTCTATCTTCTTAATAGTAAAATAATCTATACATGCATATAATCAAATTTGTTTATGTACAAAGGAGGACAAAATCAAATTTTCTACTCTTTACAGCTGAATTGGAAGGGTCTTACACAAACTTTGGCTTATACCTTGTAAACTTTAAAACTCTGGAGAAAGGTATGCTGTCTCCAGTTGCTGATATTTCTATGAGTATGTTCATCAATGTAACTGGTTACCAGCAGTTACAATTGATGTTTATCATTGGCCTTCATTAAGGGTGAATGAGACTGCATAGTATTTGACATTAGCCTGTGCAACATCATATTTCTTAATATGGTTTTTTTTTTTTTTCGCAACCACACATGACTGCTAGCACACATCTCTTTTTCAGCAAAACCATGTGTACTATTGTCAAAAAAACCCTCTCTTCCAAGGAAGCCAATCACAAATGCTGCACATGAAAAACATGAAGCTGCAGATTGTTCATTTGCAAGGTAAAAGCCAAGTACCTGGTAAAGACCACTTTAATACGAGCACCTCAAATAATCTGTAAAAACAAAAAGCTAACACAAATGCTTTATACCAGGTTTCCCAGAAAATGTGAAAACAAATGTGGAAAAGAGTTAAAAAACAAAAACAAAAAAAAAATAAGGAGAAAAAATTGCAATTGTGCATAAATTGTAATTTTTGTGTTGTGGTTTGTAACTCTATGTTTTTGTTCCAAAAAGTGTAATTTTCTGCATATTTTGGCTCTATTTTCCGTTGACGATTGGGCAAAGTGACTAAGGGGAAAAGGGGCAAAGAGGAGGGGGAAAGAGATGAAGGGTGGGTGCAAGGGAAGAAACTTGACTGGGGAACCCCACTACTAAGTCCTGGTTCTATACTACTGGGCATATCATGGCTGACTAGAAGCACCATTTGATGGATTCTATCATGTTAAAGACTACCCTTTTTCAGATAAGTACGGCTTAATTTTATATCAAATCAAACTTATGTTGTGTCCAGTGTAACCTCTGTTGAATGCAATCATTGCAAAACAATGGCATTAATATACTAATGAACTAGCGAAGAAAGATCTCACTCTTGCAGACAACATATTTTTTTTTTTTTTTTTTTTTTTTTTTTTTTTTTTACCCGGTGGGTTCTATCCGAGTGTGGGAAATATTTTAAACTGTACTGTGCACATTTTTGAGAAAAAAAGAATATTGTACATTTGCTTGAGTGTTAGTATTGCAAAAATGGAATTCATATTAGCATCAGAATCAATCAATATGTATATGATGTTGTACATGCACAATTGAAGATGTACATGTAAGTACTTGTGTATATGTACAATTGACTACTGTATCTATAGGTATAGTCCCTATAACAGGTGCAAACATCTCTCTAATAAGTATCAATAGGGTTGTGATTACAACGTGATAGGGTGCAGTATTCTCTAGATTTCGTGTTACTACAGCAATCGAGGCATTCAACCGATGTTATTACAGAACTATTGCTTATCTGCCATTCCATATGTTAAGTACATTTATTCAACCATAACCTATACCGGACTCCAGAAAACAGGAGAAAACAGGTACAAAGTTTTTTTTTAAAAAAAAATTATAATAAATTGAAGGTCTCACCGACAACTTCCAGCATCCCATATATGCGAATCATATTCATATATAATAGACACACAACTCTTTTCAGATGTTGTGTTTGAAGATCAACATTACATCACAGTAAAAAACAGAATTTTTGTTTTTTTCAAAGACATCTGACATGGGAAGTCTCTCAGTGCACCTTTAAAAACCAGTTTCTTTAACACTTGAAAGTCTTGTAAGGTATGGGACACATTTTAGCTAATAATTAGGACATCCTTGGTAAGTCTATTTCCAGATTTTAATTCTCTTTTGTTCCTTTTCACTAAATACCAAAATAGAAACAGGAAAATTGTTAGAAATGCCTACTATAGAGAAGTTGGCAAGAATCACTGTCATCCTTCATATACTTCCTCACCGTAGTGATGATTTGGTCAAACCTTTTAAAGGTAAAAAGTCAGGCTCATTAATCTACGCCAAATATACTTCCGAATAATTTGAAAACAACATCTGTTCAGTCGGAAAAACAACACATTATATCATCAACGAAAAAAACAACAAACCAAACTTACGTATCATTCTGTCATGCCCTTGGAATCATAATAATACTATTGAAAGACTTCTGCAATAATTTGTCACAAATTTTAACGTAGGATTAATTTTCTGTTGAACACATGGATATGAAGAGTTCAATTTTAAAAAACTGCTTGTTGACCAAACATGTTCAAAACATTTTGAGCGATAAGACTCACCAACATGTTGTGCAATATGCCGACTTCAATAATGCAAAGTTAAAACCTCTTGGAAATTCTTCAGAAGCAGCACATACCTTCTCATTATTTACTTTAGGATTGGTGTGATTTAAGGGGGTGGTTATCCCGTTAGTTTGAAATTTCAACGTCAATTTGGATAATTTTTTTTGAAAACATATGTTAATATACATGTTGAAACTACTAATACATGTAAAAAGTAGATGATATAAAATGCTTTGACAAGTTTGTGTCACCTCCTATACTTTGATCGCCATATCTTGGAACCAAGAGTAGGAGTGTAGTCAAATAAAAAGGTTTTCAAAGCGTGAGGACTGTAACGACACGGTGGCTTACAATATCTCATTTTTGCCGCAGTGAAAAAAAAATTCCATAGCAACGGGATAACCCCCCCTTAATCGCACCAATATTGCAATTTAGGAAAAGGCACATCAGTTTTGCAAACAAACAGTCTTTTCATATAATCCAATTCAATGGACATTGAATTTCATTGATATTCCACAGACTTTCATTAACACAGCCAGATAATGGGTCACTAGTTGGTAATATTATTATTATTTCTTTTACACCTGAACACATCTTTGATGAAATGGAAAAATGGGTCATAGTACACTTTAATGAACTAGCACATACTCAATTGCTCAACAAGAAGTATTACATAACGACTTGGGTAAAGAATTTAGTATTGTGCCACCACCATATGAATCTGGCAGCCTCAACGGAATAAAGTTCATGTTGAAGGATGTTGGTGGCAGAATACTGAATCATACCCGACTGGTTTCACATGTAAGCCAGTGACTGACCCGTCGAAGGATCTTTCCCTATTTCCTACCATTATTCATTAATCACATAAATAATTAATTGCCGAATTTTGCTGGAATTCAATGTTTGGTTGTCTGGATTGTAGTAAGTCACACACTCCGTTCTAATCAATTGGCAACATACTTCTTTTACCAAATTATTTACATAAATAAGACCAATAACATGCAATAATCGGCCACCATGCACATAAATCACAACATGTATACTTCAGTATCAAATAGAAGCATATAAAAAAAATAATGTAAAAAATATGGAATGTGCTCAAATATCTCTGTATTATTCTCAAAGCATAATGTAAAATATAACAATAAATTAGAAAAAAACAAAAGTAAAACTTATTGTCAAAAAATAATTGTAAAAGCAAAAGGTCTTCCCTAGTAGGCAAGCTAAAGAAGAAATCTTCATTGCACATTGAGAAATAGACACAATGGTCGGGTATTCTGAAAGGGATCTAACTTTAGACCTGGGGTTAAACCAGGGATAGTCCTAATGAGGGACCCTTTTTTCATTCAAAATACTATAAAATGCTGCAATGGGTGAGAAAATTCCTCATGGATGGACGGAATGGCTATCCATGAGGAATTTTCACCTGTTACATTAAATTTCACAGCATTTTGAAAGGGAAAAAAATCCACTCATGTAGGACTACCCTGGTTTTATTAAACATGGGTCCCCCCCCCCCCCCCAAAGTTAGAGCCCTTTGGAATACCAGCCAATATTTCTATCTATTACAATTCTTCTAATCAACCAACACAAAGGTTAACTACTCACAACTGTTTCACACCACAGGCTTTTTGCTGCACTGTTTGACAAGTTTGTGAAACCCCTTTGAACAATCTATAGATTGCAACAATGCAAACATAATATGCATAAATCAAATGATTTTGTGTCAAGGAGCCGACCTGTAGGTCTAGTGGTTTAAAGCGTTGCTCAAAAAGGTCAGGAATCAAATATGACTCGTTCAAATCTGGCCAGGTCATACCAAGGACTGGGAAAAAATGGTACCAACCGTCTTCTCATCAGGTACTCGTCATTTGAAGAATGAGTAGAGAGTGAAACACCACGGAGCTACCAGTGGACTAACCCCTAGTGTAGCTATCACTGCATTCAACAGACTGTAGTTTCTAGGATATGGAAACCAAAATAGGCACTGCTGCCCTATAACATCTTCGGGGCAGGAAGTTTAAAACTTGTCTCAAAGTTTGTGACTAGCACATCAATCACATCACTATGTGACTTTATAACCCCCTTTTGAAAATAAATTATCCAGAGACTACCAAAAAACAAAAAAAAAAAATTTTCCATCAGTTTCTTAAGAGCCTGAAGTGACCATTTCCTAATTCTTTGCATATGATGAAGCCAGAGGATGCACAGAGTACATATTTTGGACTGTGAATGCTTCCAACTTGGAAAACAGCTCTGAAACAAGCCTGGATCTCGCATGACCTTTGACACCTTCACCTCAATTCTTTTTCCATCAATCCATCCTTCTAAAATAGGCCTTAAACAAAAAAAAATATGCACTACCATTTCATGGTTTTACAAAGAGCACTCTATTACAAGAAAAAACAATGGCTGCTTTGAAAGTACTCCATGTGGAGAATGCACTCAATATTTGTCAGAATTAAAGAAGTAGTAAATGCTTCAAAGGAGCATTCTGTGACCAACAACATTATGCCCAACTTACTATAAATTGAGATCTCTTGGTCCCAGTATAGAAATGTGAATAAAATCTACTGTATAGATTTTTTAATCCACTCTACCTGCAATCAATTCAAAATTTGGTCATTTCTTTCCATCAATGGAACACAAATTACAACACAGTAGATCACACTATTAGGATGCTAATCTACAAGGGCTCCGTTCAGTAGCCTTGGATGGGCCATGTTAACAACAGCTGAACATGCATGTTCTGGGTATCATAACCATACAAAAAACATAGGGATTGTATTTGCTCAAGACGATGGTGCATGAAAGCTATTGAACTGAACCATGGGAATGAGATTTTATTAGCTCATAGTGTCAATTTGTTGCTGCCGATATTCAGATTTGCTAGTAACACAGACATGCACAATCTGATCAACTAACATTTGAAGATGGTCTGGATATCTGTGAAGCCATTAACGAAAAGAAAAAGGAGATAGAACCACAAAATGCACCTTAATAGTAAATTAATGAAGCTACCATTTTTGGGGATTAAAATGGCCATGTGACTCTAGAGAAGTAACTTCATTAAAAAATAACTTATACCAAACCATCAAGAACTAAAAATCTATGTTTTTTGGTGCTTGTTCTTTTGAACACATTAAAAAACAAAGTCAATAGTAAATTCACTTTTATTCAATAAGCGTGAAAACATGGGAAAGAATGTAGTTATTGTGCCCCACGACACCCTATGAATTGGGCAATCAACAGAATAAACTGTATGTTGAAAGGATTGT
>JAMKCH010024641.1:0-20501 GCA_023653785.1 Ophioderma brevispina | reverse complement strand
TATGTGGTAGGGGTGGGACCCCAAGTTAGTTGGTACAATCCAAAAATTTTTGGAATTTCGTTCAATTCCCTTGGGCGTTATGTACCACAGAAACTTAGGGTATTTTTTCGTTCAGTTACAAGTTTGGGCCGTGAAGTGTTGAAAATTGCCTGGCTTGACATAAAGGGGCATTTTGTGATTCCATCAACTTCTTCGTTTTACAGGTTCACTAGCTATCCTTGAGGAAAATTATTTCACAACCTTTGAGTTGATCCCGATCTTAGCGGTTTTGTGTATGAGCAAATACTTGTTTCGCATGGTCCCATTAGGCCACTGTGTTGTACTGTAATTCTGGCCGTTACGGAAAGGAACATAAAAAATGTGCGATTCTTACTAGTGGGGTTGGTTTGTAATGAAACTAGTTCCCGGAGGATTTTGGTGCTAAAGTTGGATTTCTTGCTGTTTTATTCAATATGGACCAGACAGTCAGGAAATGATAGGGTTGAAATTTTCGGACTGATTCCCCACCCCCTTCAAGGGGGGGGGAAGCTTTGGAATTAGAATTTTAAAAATTATTAAAATAGAGTAAATTGTGTTTTATGACAGTAAATGTTCGTCCCCTATAAGGATCAGAAATAAGTATATAATTGCCTAGGTTCCGAACTTTAGTTAAAGCGCTATAAGCCCAATAATGGTTTTCAAGGTCATCCTGGGCGTAAAAATTGACCCCAATGCTCAGATTTTGTTGATGAACTGGTGATAAGTGTGGTTTTGTCGCACAGGATCAAAAAGTATTTTTTACAGGGTGTGACATTTGGGTTGGCTAATTACAAGCAAAATGTCGCCAAGTCTAATGGTCTATGGCGGTCACCAGGAAACTTTCCCTGGATGTCGCAAGTGGTGGTATCAAAAAACTCAATTTTAAAAGCTGTTATTTTCTGTTTCAGTTATGACACAAGGAATCATTTGAACCACTTTCAACAACCATCGGAAGCCATTTACCCCCAGGGAACCTTGAACCATTACGGTGCTATATACCGCGTTAACTAAAGGTTGGAGCCTAGGCAAATATATATTTTTCGTAACCCTTATGAGGAGACGACACGTTAGTGTGCATTAAACCAACAATTTGACTCGATTTAAATTCCCTGTTGTACTAACATTTCCCCCTTGAAGAAGGGGGAATCAGTCCGAAAAATTTGCACCCCAATCATGTGATGACAGTTTAGGTCCTATTGAAAGCCCCAAACGACAACAAAAATCAATTTAGCATGAAAATCCTAGGGAATACACACCAAACACACTGACAGATGCAACCAAAATTGGCAAAGCTAAGATTTGGGTACACGTGAATTACTACGGCTAACGTTTGGATGATATAAAAAATCTCAAACTGTTTTTAGGTAATTTCGGGGGGACAGAGGTTTTGTGGATCACGAAGTGCCCCTTTAAAGTGGTGCGTCTAAATATTATGTACAATTCAATTTTGAAAATTAAAACAGGTAGCACAGAAATATGAAGTCCTTCATTATGGACTTTGTTTTCTTTCAAAGGTTTAATGGCCCCGGGAACCATGGCCAACGGGTGTGACGAAATTTTTTTGCAAATTGCTATATCGTTTTAGACAGTTTATTAATTATTATACTAGACTAAAATCAAGTTTTACACGTCTCAGATATGAAGATATGAGGGTGTAAAAAACCCCCATCTCATTTTGCATCATGTCGTAATTAACGAGCCATTAATTAAATGCCTTTATTGGAATCGTTATTTTCTTCGTCTAATTTGAGGGTTCATAAAATAAAGCTCAAAGCACTTGTTGAGAAAAAATGGCCTATACTTTTTGAAATGTAGTAGGGAAAACCATCTCTTGTCATTCAACGGACAGGATGGTGCAAAATGACCAATTTTCTTCTGTGGTCCATAACTCCAAGGCAACGGAATTGAACGAAAAGTGGACTACGATTTTGGATTTGTACATTACTTGGTACCTGGCAATCATATTCGAACAATAAAAAAAAATCAGGTCAGAGTGTGTCCGGTGGACGTAAGGGCCTTTCCCCAGTCTGCCCGAAGAATAATTTCAAAAGTTGAGTTTTTGATGGAATACTCCCGATTGCTAATATTATACCAGATCAATAAAGCTTGTCTGCGTTTGCTATTTTGCTCTATAGCGCTGCATGGTTTTGCTCCGCTTCCATAATCAGACAATAATAGCTGCCACTTTTTAAGTTGCTTTTGATCTTAAAAATCTCGACACATAAAGCTTGAAGCTGCCTTTGATTATAGACATGATAGATAATGTTATAAGCTTCGAATAGGAAGAAATATTCCGACGAATAACCTCTGTAGCTGCCATCTTAATCTTTTAAAACACATCTGTCATTTGGTCTGTTGTGTCCCACTCTATCATGTACATAAAGTCCCGCCAACCAATTTACTGCTTTAACATTTCGGAGCAACATGCCATAGAATGGGATGCATGAATGTTACCATACAAAACCTGGCTGTCCATACCTCACTGTTCTATTCCTACGAAATGGACATGATATGTTGGACATAGCACAAGGTCCACCAGTGCAGAATCAGAATTTAGCAGACTGTCTAGCTTTTCAGTTTGTGGGTTTACACCACAAACAACAGTCAGGTCTCAATGACATGCCTGAATGTGAAAGGGCATACTTACAACTCATGTTGAGGACCAGATATTCCACTGATGATATTAGAATTAACCTTGCAGGATGTAGGACTGTAGAGTTCATTTCACAGTGTTTTTGTCATAAAATCTGACTTGGCTGCACTGACGTGTGTCGTGTGCACCTTCAGTTACGATGACCAGCTACACAGTACGGTCGGTATGGCTGGAGAGTTTGGAACTGAAGATGGAGCCGGTTTAAAGTTACATGAGGGGGATGGCATGTATGGTGACTTAGTGTGGGCAGGAATTGCATTGAACAGTTATAGTAGACCCCACATACAATTTTGTATTGGGTCAAAATTGAAAAAATTGTATGAAGAACTTGTTTTTTATTTTAATTGATATAGTTAAAGTATATCTCACTTTATTGATTTTTACCAGAGTGTAGAAAATGAGAGAAGGGAATTACAGGGCCATCCTCTGGGCGGTGTGGTGGCTGGGCGGCCACCACCAAAGTTTGAAAATTCAGGAAAAACAGTGGTGAAGATTTACATTGTGGAAAAAATTAGGAGGGTTTGATATGATCATTGCTGAAATGTTTCACCCTCATGATTTGCTCTGGCGCTTCCCTGGCGTGGTTGACACACCCCTATTTAACTTTGTGTTGGCAAATGTTGATTTCAGCAAATCAGTACCCATTAGGGAAATGTCAGTGAATAAAATAAATAGTTATCTGATTTTGTCAGAAAATTAGTACTTCCAATGCTAGTTTATGTATAAATGTAAGTGCATGTTTTCAACAGAAACAATTTGGAATATATCCGCCCCCCCAAAAAAAAATTGAAAGTGTGTCGCCAAATAGACAGGTTTGCCGGGCACACACACCCACCATTGAAAATGCGTCTGAATGACATAGGCAGCCTATGGTATCAGTCTATGGTATGTTATTATCTATAGCAAAATATATGATGAGCTTTTCATTGCGTATAATACTTAGCCACATAACCTATGATTGGTGGTGGAAGAAATAAAATGTTGGGTATTGATATATGCTCAACAAAATTAGATTATCAGTAAAAACTTAAATATAGGCTTATAAATGAACACAATTGCAATATTGATAATAATACGTGGTTATTTTAGTGGTTGTGATACATGTGTGTAAAAATTGGCCAGGAAGTAAAAAGTAGAGATAATACAAATGACATAGTCAATTGGGTTTTCCAAACAAACGTTACTTACAGTAGTAATCGTTCTATGCAATGTCACTCACAATGGAGCGACTTTCTAAGTCACTTCATAATGAATTTATTTCCAAATTCACTGGGTATAATTAACATCTTTTACCTCAAATTTCCGAGTTATGTTCTCACTGATTACTCACTCATTTATCATGTATTTTGGTACTGTATTTTGCTTGTCGTATTTTGTGATAACAAAAAGTACAAATTATAATTTCTACTATTATAAACATAAACAATATGTATAACATTGAATTTGTAAAATAAAATAAGTAGGCCTATGTGGCGAGTGTACTAAGTGAAAATAGCAAAATATGGAAAAGTTATAAGCGTTGTGTACTGTTAGGAATATGTGATCTTGTTCAAATATTCATACACTGTTGCACTAATATCTCCACTTGTCTAAAAAACAAATCATGCAAATATAAAATTTGACAACATTATTTAGGTAAAAATACCATGTTCAATTTGATAGGCCTATAGAGATTTTATAACATGACAAAGATTTTACTTATCCAAGTAGCTCAAATTGAAGTTATATGATTGACCACAATGTGTATTTGAGTTGACACTCATAATTGATAGATTTGACACCCATAATAATGTGAAAAAAATACTAATTAGTCAATATGAATACTTTGATATTAATTTGATACAAACATTTCTCAAGGAAATACATTAGGCAAAGTCTTGCTAAGCATTTTAGTCTAACAATTACTAATCATTGAAAGGCAAACATTGTTGTTTTGTTTTTGGTTTCTAATAAAAGAGAGTACATGTAACTCGGTTTGTCGTGAATTTGTTATTAGACCCTCGGAATAAACCTTTCTTCATTATGACTCCCAGCCAATTCACAAGTGCTGATTTTATCATTGGACCCATGAATGAGTATTTCAACAGTTGCTGTATAGGCAGTGCTTGTAGTAATTTCATGTTGACCTGAAATATGGAAACAATTGATATTAGAATATTGCTAATCATGGAGCAATATGTGTAGTAGCCCAAAGTTTTGTGCATATTGCATCAATTGCAGGCCCCGGCCCCGCAACAAGGAATTTTTTTTTTTTGGGGGTCGGGGCATTTTTTTTTTTCAAAAGGAGGACTTCCCCCATATCTCACCCACAAACCCCAAAGGGGAGAGCAAATTTGGCCAAAAGTGGAATCTTTTACCAACAAAATTGTAACCTTTTCTTGCCCAAAAATCTCAAAAAACCCTTTTTCTTGCTTAGCCCACTCGCAAATTATATTTTTGTGCCTTGTGAGCCCTTTGTGTTGTCTGCAACACAATTGCAGATGGACACAGGGATTTACTCTGGTGTATGTCTCTGTGTGTGTGTGTCTATGTCTTGCTCAAAATGTGAACCCTTAATATATTGCATGCCGTATGAGTTCTGTAAGGTTACGATGATGGAACTGGGTGGAAAGGAGGGGGAGGAGTGGGGGGTGACATTGTTGTGACTGATGTGGACCTTATGGATGACTCATGTGACTTTGGCCCCATCACAACCCACAGCGGCAGACGACACGGGACGCCCACAAGTAGTATGGGCAGCTACTGTTTAATTTTAGAAGGGGTACTTCACCCAACTCACCAGTACAGTTAATGTTTTTACCTGCATTTGAAATAATACTTTGCAAATGACAGGCATATAAAGCACTGTTGTAAATTCAACATGACTTAGACCAGCCTCCTATCAGTGGCGGTGCCACAGAGGCATTCGTTGGCAAAGAAAATGACAGATTTTGGTAAAAATAAATAAAATATTTTCGGGTCAAAATCACCAAAATTTGGGTGGGAAAGAAAATCGATTTTTGCCAAAATGGTTTAAATTCAACATTTTTGATATTTTGCCCTTCAGAATTAACTTTTTCGAAAAAAAAAAAAAATACTTTTCCCCAGTTCCCCCCCCCCCCCCCCCCCCCAACCCACACACACCAAAGCGGTCTGGCACTGCCACTGATCAATATGCTATACTGCTAGCATAGGGGCTTTACTGATAATGGATTGGGGACTGTATGTACCTGCTTGGTGGAAATTATTATTACTGCTAAGCAGATCTACTGCTAATGGAGTCATAGTTTTACTGCTAGTGGATTTTTTTACTGCTCTTAGCATCACAACTGCTTAGTGTGGAGTCAATTTTACTGCTAGTTTGATTTTTCCTCTACTGCTAAAATTATTGCTGAGCATCACTTACTGCTAATGAGCTCTTTAAATAATGCCTTAGATAGAATAAGCAGTATTGGTAATGCACTGCTTATGGGAGGCTATTTAAGCCTTATATTGTTCTACTGCTAAGAATATTGCTAAGGAAACTGCTTAATAAGGCTTCCACATTGTTTGTTAGGGATTTTAAGAAAAGGGCATATGATCAGCGCCACCACTATTTTGAGCCGACGTGTGCCTCATACGCCGCTTTCGACCAGGGCCGGACGTCGAGGGGGCCTAGTTTTCTGTTGTCCACGAATTCGAATTTCCCAACTTTTGTGATAATCCAGCGATGGTCCACGCTATACTCCTTTCACTTTCTATAATAGAAACACCCTCACTAGGAACCGGTCCCCAAAGGGACTGCAAAATATCTCAACATGTTTTGTCAATTTTACCGAAAAACTACCTACATTCCCCCAAACGTTGGATGGATTTAGTGTTGTGCGCCCCTTCCATTATTATGTAAATTAGGGGACAGGCTGTCTCTAAACTAATACCTATTAACTCCTGTTAAATAACATTGGTGGTGGGTTGAAGGATAAGCAATGAATTATTAAGAAATTTTAAAAAAACGCTTTTTGTTTTCTTATAGTTCCACAATGAACCAAGTTCTACTTGACAACTTTTTTATTTGCTTATTCTTATTAGTGTCCAAAATGAAATGAACCATGTACTTTTCACAACTGTCTTAAAGTGTCTATGAGTGACAGGCTAGGCTGTCTTTAATGGAATAAACCCAATACTATATATGGCTTTATTCTATGTTAATTAGGTAAATTAGTGAGTGGCCAGGCTGTCTCTAAGATTAATACATATTTAACTCTAAAATACTTTGGGGTGAGGTTGATAAGCAAATTTCGAAGAAATGTTACGCTTGTGAGAACTCACAATGTCTTGACAAGGCAAATAGTCCAAAAAGACATAAAAATGTACCCACAAGTACACAAAATGCACATCCACCAGATACACACACACCCACACATTCATAACAAAAAACAAGGTTTACAACCTAAACCTAGATTGGACACCCTAATACCCTAAAGCTAGGTTTACACCCTAAACCTAGGTTTGACACACTAATCCTAGGTTGACACCCTAAAGCTATGTTGACACCCTAAACGTAGGCTGACAGTAGCGGTCCGAGGACCGCGATGTATTTTTATGAATTTGCTACAGTCCTTGCAGTCTACACATTTGAATTCCCACAAAATGCCCTGAAAATAGTGTATCGTGTAGTTCCTTATGATTTATCACCTTAAATATTATTATCCCACTGTTTTGCCCAGATTATTTAGTGATGCGACCTGCCCCCTTAAAGTCCATCCGAGCTATTGTATCACGTACCCCTATACAACAAAGGCCCGACCTCACCATTTTGTTGAAGTGTCATCTCCTGAATTTTATCCTCCTTGATATTGATCCTGTTCAGTCACAACTCAAAGTAAATCCAGTTAGCCTGAATTTAACTTTATTACCATACTGTGATGCATTATTTTATGTAGAAACTGCAGGAGAACAACAAAACTTGCCACAACGCAGTCATAGTGAAGAGTGAACAACCCTTTACAAGAAGCACCAACTTGATTAATCATTAGGGTGGGACAATTTTTTTTTTCTCGGATCCACTTGGAACTCCTGGAGAATTCTCCTTGGGTATATGCTATTGTAAACCTGAAGTATTAGTAAGATCAGAGCATGTTTCCCCTAGGCAGTAGAATTTCTTTCATTTCCCTATACCGCCTGTAATTTGTCCATTTTATGTAGATTTCTACATCAAATCCTAAATATCTGAAAGGAACATAATGATTTTTACAGGAAATCCTTGAAAATGGATATGAATAAATAAATTGTGATATAATTCTTTCATTATCCATTAAAATAAATCCTTTGTTGTGACTGTATCAAGTTCTTTCTTTCAAGTACCCCTACCCCTAGACATACCTTATTAAAGGTGCACACAATGGCGTACTTGTACATATACGTACAATTATGTACATATACGTCACCAAATTATGAAGAAATACAAAAGAATTTTATATCAGTTTTGAAACAAGAAAGGATACAAATTTTAGAACTGATGCCAAACAACATTTTGAATAAATTCTATGTGTCAAAATATTGATTTCATATGGCAAAATTTAATTATTGAAAAAAATGTCACTGATGACGTCATATCAATTTTCTTAATTAATATCTTTTATTTGAAAAAAAAAGAGATCAAAAGTCCGCACATACATTTTTTTTTATAGGCCTTAAACTCTCTATACTGAAGATTGCAGCTTCAGAGGCAGTGCTCAAGTCAAGCAATATAAGCAGGGCAGTCTTATCATATTCATAGGATTGAAGAATATAATTTCTCATTTGTAGAAGGGCTGTTTCTTTGGAGTTGTTAGCTTTCTTTCCAAATTAAAATGGTTCACCTAGATCATGATCTCAAAGTTCCTGTATCACCTGATGAGATGATGCAGCCTTCTCAATGACTTTGGCAGTGCATTTAATGTCGGCAATTGGACATTAACTCGCAAGAGACCTTCTTGAGTCCAGAGTATAGGGAAGCATGTCACCTGACAAAAGAGAACTGCTAACAATTCTGGTGATGATGGATTGTGCATTTTGTTTTAAGAGTCACAAAGTCATGCTTTGAAGAATAAAGCTTATCAAGCATAGCAGAATTATGTTCCTACCAGGGACGGATCCAGGATTTGAAAAACGTCAAAATTACCTGGGGGCTGAAAGGCTAAACTTGTTCAAAATGGGCTGATTTTACAAGATTTTTCAAAATTACCAGGAGGCGTGCGCCCCTCCCTAGATCCCACCTGCCTACATGGAACACTTGTCCTCTACAGTACACTCCCATGTGAAACTTGAATCAGAGGTTCTTGTGGAAAGTTTGTGCCAAATGCGACTCAAGCGTTAGGCACTAATAGAATTTTGAAACCAACCTGAAGTCGGATGGAAAGAAAGAAAAATTGGTAGCTGCTGTATCACTACTAGCTGCTGTTGCAATCCTTCTGTTGCTGCAACTTGTACTGTCGACCAGTGCTTTTGATCCTGTTGCTGGTGTGGCTGTTGTTCCTGCTGTTGTCAGTTTTGCTGCTGTTGCTACTATTCTTGCTGCCCTTGTTGCTGCTGTATCACTACTAGCTGCTGTGATCTTTCTGTTGCTGCAACTTGTACTGTCGACCAGTGCTTTTGATCTTGTTGCTGGTGTGGCTGTTGTTCCTGCTGTTGTCAGTTTTGCTGCTGTTGCTACTATTCTTGCTGCCCTTGTTGCTGCTGTATCACTACTAGCTGCTGTGATCTTTCTGTTGCTGCAACTTGTACTGTCTACCAGTGCTTTTGCTGCTGTTGCTACTATTCTTGCTGCCCTGCTGTTGCTACTATTCTTGCTGCCCTTTAAAGTCAACCCAAATCTGCATCTCATAAATCTCTGTCAACCTGATTTCATGGTAAATTATCAGTGAACTTGAACTCAAGTATGGCCCTCCAGAGACAAAGGCAAACAACATGGCATTATCTTCAGATTGCATGCATGATGATGGCGTAACTGTTGAGAAAGTCGCTATTTCATGCTACTCCACTACTACAACTTTAAGTATCCAAGGAAAGCATCATAAAAAGTGGACATTAACGGTTCGAAGGAAATTAAAGACACCATCCTGAATGCTTCCCCCTCATCTGACCAGGCTTCTGATATTAATGAAAGTCAATTGCACCGTGAATTCCTCTCTGATGACTTCAGTGAACTCTTATCCCCCCAACTCCTCTCATCAACACCTGTATCAACTCCTACTTATGCTCCCCCAACATTTGAATTCCTACTCACCACAGTCTATGAGTATTGAGCAGAAAATTCTGCAATGCTCAAACACACAACTTGCTTGCATTTACCAACTACCCTGCGTACATAAGGTGGACACACAGACACAGGACATGCCAGACAGAAAGCCTGTGCACAGCTGATGAATAACGAAGACTGAGGCAGAAGTTTTAACTACCAGTTCTAATGTTGAACCTGGCTTGTTCTCACCTTCACCAACAAGACACTCGTGAACTCTCATCATCACCTTCAACAGAAACGCTTGGCCCCGCTCGATTGTCACCTTCAGTTGCAGAAGCATTTTGACATGATTATAACCCCCATTTGCCCACCGCAAACAGAGTCAGTATCTGGAAGGTTGAGGCTCGTCACCACCATCGATTCTACACCATTATGATAGCCCCCTATACCATTTACCCTGTGATACTACCCATGTGAAAAAACTGTAAGCCCAATCCGTTACCAAATCAACACGCGTGCACCCAAATCATCGTCACCCTTAACGTACATCAACTGCTGCCTCTCCAACGTCTAATCGACAAATGTTAAACTCCTACACCAAACTACAAAAGACATTCTCATTATGGTGACTTCTATACCAAAGGCATCTTTCGGCAGAAAAATGTCAAACGCCTGTGCAAAGCTTGAACAGGTGAATTCCCGGGAGGTTACGCTGGATGGAATTTGGGTGGCTGTTAAATTGGCACCAGTGTATGTTCAAGAAGAACGCCCAACTGCCGTCATAATCCACTGTGGAACAACATGACATCTCATCCAGTATTACAACAGGAGCCGTGCATTTTTATGAAACACTAGCTACAGTTGTGACCAGCATTGAACCTAGGACCCAGATTATAGTCTCATCTCTCACAACTCAAGTAACATAGGACAATCTATTTGGATTCAAGAATTCAAATGCTAGATTCGCAATTGTGTGCTTTGGCAAAATTGGACATTACATCTCTAATGATCAACATTCATGTTCTCATCTTGCCCAGGGATGGATTCACCTGAATAAGTCTGGCATATTATTCATGGACAAAGAATTTCATCTCTGCTATCCAGCACTTGACTTATATGGCATTTTCATTGTGTTGACAAATCGGACTGCTAAAGTAACTTTTCATATGTTCCTAACAGTTGACTTTAAAATGGTAGTAATGTCAAAGTAGAGCTATATCTGGCAATACGAAATGATTTCATATGCCTGGTATAAATTCAAATGTTACCAAAGTTTCTAAATGTTCACATACTCCTTTTGAGTATCAATTTCTTGTAATCTGAAATCTTGAATTCATGTGGGCAATGTTTCAAATTACAGTATATCACATATTCAAAAGCGTGTGGGAACTGCACAATTTGTTTTTCTGTGTCTTGTGTGAAATGTGTAATTACTTATTGTAAATGGTGGTGTTTGACCAATTGCTTTACTCGATTGCAGGAATGAACTTCCTTTTGGTGCTACTACAGGACCATGATGTTTAGAATGCCAAAGGTTTCGGATTGCTAACATAAACATCCAGGAAGTTTAAGAAACAAAGTGGATCATATTAAACTTTTTCTTCACCTCAATGATATTGATGTTCTTGGCTATGTACAGGAGACCCCTGGGAAATGATGAATTAAATGATAATGTTGTTAATATTGATGGTTATAAATATGCAGGCTTGACAGAAAGAGTTTAGGGCATGGTGGCATTGTTTGTTACTAAAGAGTGGTATAGTATAAGCAGCCTTACAATTTTGATGATGATATTGTAGAGGCTTATGTGGGTGGAAAATTTAACTTGCTCAACAACAAGCCTATTCGTGTGGGCATGTTTACAGGGCTCCTAGTTCAAAGGCTGAGTATTTAAGTAGATTAGATTATCTATTTCAAGACTTGGCTAATCAATATGTGACGTTATACGTATTAGGTGATTTCAAATGCGGATATAAGTAAGACATGCAAACCCAATTTAGGAAGATCAGTTCTATGCTAACATAGTAATTTACATCATTAATCAAGAATATACTAGAATTACTGATAAAACCAAGAGTAGTATGATCTTGCTTTTGTTCTCAAATCCTGACCGTTATCGCATCCTTCAGGGTGTTCACAGTATAGGACTCAGTGATCAAGCCCTAATATATTTAACTCGTAAAAATAAGAACGTAAAAGGTTCCACCTAAAACAATTAAAATATCGTTTCACTTAAGTTTTAAGAGATTTAATGACAATGCTTTTATTGATAGTATAAGAAATAAGAATTGGGAAATGTTTTGTAAATGTAATGATTGTGATAAGCACTTGCTATTGGAAAGATATGTCAATAGCGCATGCAATAACAGCTCCTATTAGAGAAAAAACTGTAAAGGGTGATCAATTCCTGATGGCTCAATAGGGGATTTCATTAAGTTAACTAAGGATAGAGACTACTACTTTAAAAAAGGCCCATAAAACTAATAACCCTGATGACTGGAGTCTGCAAGGTTATTTAAGAAATAAAGTTTAATAACAGAATTAAATATTTAAAGAAATCTCACTGCACTAAGCTATTAATGAAAATGTAAAATAAAGGCCAAAAGGTTGTGGTTCTATTTTAAAAAGCTCATTACAAGTCGCACTTCAGCCATTCATTCAGTTCAGTCTTCTAATGGTATTACTGTTAATGATAAAGATACTGCTGGCAGTTTTGAGTTTTGCATCAGTGGTCAAAAATCGTGCTGAAAATTTTGTTAAAAAAATAGTAGTGATATTGGTACAGAAAAAAAATTGCTGCGCATTTGATTTTGATTATGTACACCAGAGTGTGTTTTGATGAAATATGTTTAAAATGGACCAATAATAAAGTCACCTGGTCTTGCAATCTCAAATTAAACTTTTACATTAGTGCTCCAATTATATGTCACTCCCTGCATATATTGGTAATTGTCTAACTTCAAACAGTGTTATTCCAATGATGGAAGCAAGCTAAGGTCACCCCTATTTTAAGGAGGGTGATAACGAATGATGGCAATAATTATAGATCCTATTTCGCGTTCTCCCAATTATTTCCAAAATCATTTTTGAGCGTGCAGGTTCAAATCAATTGTACCAATACCTGTTAAATAATGATTTCTTAAGTTCTTGTCAATCTGGTTTCAGGGAAAAGCACTCAGCTGCCACCAATCTTCCTTGCTGTTTCAGATATATCTTAAAAAATATGGAGAAGGTAACAGGTTACAGTGATTATTCTTGACCTCAAGAAGGCATTTGATACCGTAAATCATGGCCTTCGTCTCCAAAAGCTCAACACATATTGTCACAGGTAATTGCTCTAGTGGTTTTATGTTATATGAAGATGTAGATCTCAAAAACTGTGTGTATTAATTCTTACACTTTCTGGTTTGAAAAAATATTGATATTGGCATCCTCAAGGATTCCACTCTTAGGGCCATTATATTTCTTATTTATGTGATATTCACTTCTGTTGTATTAATGTAAATGTGTTATGTACGCTGTTATGACACCAGTCTTTTTTTAGTTGCATCGGAATCCTTGTGCTCTTCAAATTGATATGAATAATCTTAGCTAAGATGTGCATGGTTTAATGCTAATCAGCTAACACTAAATTTAAGAAAACCAAGTTCATGGATTTTGGTACAAGCTACATTAAGCAGCTTTATGATATTTTCACTCACATATGGTCATGATCATATTGAAAAGGTTGCTAAAATTTAAGTATTTGGGTGTCATATTTGACCCACTTTTATCTTAGGTGTGAAAATATGATTACATTCCTTCTAATGTGTCAAAGCGTATTGGTGTAATTCGGAGAGTTAAGTTTATCTTCACACAGAACACCCTTAATATGTCTAGCTTCTGCTTGGTTTTTCCACAATTTTGATTATTTGCGCCGGGGTGGTCTAACTGCAATGTGGAGCTCTCAAAGATACGCTCAAATTCGCCAAAATAAGCTTGCTCGTGTTCTTTAATCTGCCGATATCAAGCACCAATTAATGATTTATTGTTGCTCTTAATTGGGATTAAACTTGAAAAAAAGATGGAAGAATTCTTTCCTGATGGTTTAAGTGTCTTAAACATAGCCCCATCTTACCTTTCATCAATTTTATATTCACTTCCTGCGATTCACGCTCAAAATACTCGGAGTAAACGTGGGACAATACACCGTCATTCCACATTGGCATATTAATCCTGGTAAGCGTACATTTCAGTATAGAGTGCCACAATTGGAAAGCATTCATAGGGATATTACGCCGTCATTGTCCACCATGATTGTATTTTTGTAAAGTCAACTATTGTACATCACTTGTTTCATTTTTTTTTCTAGGTTTAATTACTATTATTTTAAATAACTATAATGTAATCATGTAATTTTTGTTTCATGTATTGTGTTAGCTTATATGTATATATCTCATTATTTTGTTATATTTTGATTGTCATCTATCCTCAGGTTCTCATGGGAGAACCAGTATTGTATTACTGAATTGAGTTATCCTGAATAAATAAAGATTTACTAGTTACTTACTTTTGATCCTGTTGCTGGTGTGGCTGTTGTTCCTGCTGTTGTCGGTTTTGCTGCTGTGCTACTCATTCTGCTGCCCTTGTTGCTGCTTTATCACTACTAGCTGCTGTTGTGTTGCTGCTGTGACTCATGTTGCTGTTGCCATTTGACTGTGCAACATCTGTGCAATTTGTACTGTTGCCAGTGTTTTTGATTTCTGCTGCTAGGGTGGCTGTTGTTCCTGTGTTGCGAGTTTTGCTGATGGTCCACCGTTCTTGCTGCCATGTTGCTGCTGTATCACTACTAGGCTGTTGTTCCTGTAGCGTTCATATGATTTTTCACATTATTACCTACAACTTAACTGTACAAACATAAGTAGCCAGTGACATAGTACCATTTTTGAGATTACTGTACAAAACTTTTGCATATGAGCCCAGTGTTATTGCTATTAGCCCTGGAGCTAGCACACATTTGTAAACATCTCAATACAAAGGTTTGAGTGATTAAATTATGTGGGACAGATTGACGGAACCCTGAAACGTGATTTAAGTGCCGCACGTGGGGCCTTAAGGCGGGGGGCCAAAACAAAGTTGGTACAGGGGTCAATTGTAAATTTGACCAATAATGTTGAAAAGCGCACCATGTTATGTGTTCTAAACCACAAGATTCAGAAGGGTATAGTTTGTAATATGTACAGTTAAAGTTCTCAGAGCTTATAGCGCTAAAAACAAACCAAAATCAATAATAAGGGTCAATTGTCAGTTGCGTAACAGGGGTCAAATTTACAGTGCTCCAATTGGATACAAAATGGTGCAAATTATTGGATGGAGTTCATAGGATTAAAATAAGAATAGTTTTGACTGTCTTAAATGCTAAGTTTCCGAGTAGGGGGCACCAGAATGTCAACGTCCATTGCATTCACGGGGCTTGATCTTGTACCCCCCTACTTTAGTAAGAAAGCATTGAGACACTCAAAACTATTCCTTAATTTTATCACCATGAGCTCCACCAATAATTTGACCACCATTTTGTATCCAAATCGGGCAAATTTAAAATTTGACCATGTACAACTGAAATTGACCCTTTTATTGATTTTTGCTGTTTTTAGCCTATAACTCTGAAACTTTTGGGTTGTACAGAGTAAAAACTATACATTTCTGATTCTTATGGTAGACGCATAACATGGTGTGCTTTTCAAAATGATTGGTCAAATTTACACAAATTTACCCATGTACAAACTTGTTGGACCCATATCCTTAAGGCGCCACTTGCGGCACTTAAGAATCAAGTTTCAGGGGGTCCTGTCAGTATGTCAACATATTTAATCACTCCAAAAACCCTTTTGACTGAGATGTGTTACAAATGTTGTGCTAGCTACGGGTTATTGAGCCTTGTGCACCCCACTTGTAAACCACCTCAAACCATCTCCAATTCCTTATCATATCTGGGTTGGTACATTTACTGCACGAACTTTGCCTGCTCCCAGTTGAATCAGCAGCCTTGACGGAATTAAAGTACAGGAGTGATCATGTGCCACTTTATTCCGTCAAGGCTGAGATTCAACAGGGGGAGCGACAACACCGCTGTTTGACCCCATGCAAATAGGTCTCTTTTATTTTGGCAACAATTTTAAACAATGGCGACACAATTTTGACAAAGATATAAGTAGGGACATGCAAGGCCTATTACCACGCAAAAAATCAGAAAGATCCTTTGCGGGAATCTGCCTATAGGCTACAAAGGTCATAATTGTTGTATGTTATAGTGCCTCTATATGCCTATTCCCATAGAAAGAAGTGTAAAGAACTAGTTTTATAAAATCATATTTGCCCGCAATGAAAATTCATCAAATTTACACAGGATGGAGATACTGGTATAAATACTCCAAATCAGTTGTCAAAAGTTGTGTCGCCGTTGATATTTTCAATTGTGGGTTAAAAAAAAAAAAAAAAAAAAAACAGACTTGACAAAGTGGGTTGCCAGTAAATTGTACCACCCATTCATATTCTGTCAGTTCCTTAATGCAGATGTAAGGAACCTCTCCAACCTGTAGATCTAAATCTGTCCATCATTGATATCCAATCAAAATGACTTTCCTGGGTTGGTACCATTTTGTGAACCCCACTTGTCTGCCTCCAGTTGAATCAGCAGCATTGACGAAATAAAGTGCAGGGATACTGTACTGTATTCCGTCAAGGCTTCATTCAAATGGGAGCAGAAAAAGTGGGGGTCACCAAAGTGTACCACCCACTTTGATCTCATGAACAAAATGTTATCCCAGTCGTTGTTTAAATTCCATGTCAGGCAACATTGCGACTTAGTGAGATCCTGATGAGGATGAGTGGTTTTAATAGACTCTAGGGTGGCTTAAGGCTGATGAGAATTAACTGTTCATAATGGAATTGGAGTGATTATTATGGCATTTTGCCAGAATTGTATGTATCTCTTTAACAGGAGCAGATCTATCTCTTTTAGCAATAAAATCTCTTTGTGATGTTTTATGGAGAGCTCAGCGCCTTTAAGTGTTGAGTTCTCTCTGTCTGAAGAAGCAGGTCCGCAATGGTAAGGCTCCGTGTTCAGAGTTTGAAAAGGCAGGATTATCACAAACAGGAGAGGAGAAGAGGGAAATGATAGAAAGTATAGTGGTCAATGGTGTGTATTGTTACCCAATCTGTTGCAACATTTACCCATTTGTGGACCATAAATTCCAATGGACGCAACAGCGTAGTCATTCTTTTAACGGACTATTTATTGAATTAAAATGGCAATTGGTGAGATGGGCAGTGTCCAGCAGCCTGTGCACTATTGCAGACAGAAGATGCGATTCCATTTGATAGTCAATGACCAGCTGCAGTTGATGCAGTGGGTTTAGCACTTGGAATATTGCTTTCTACTGTACTTTTGGCCAAAGCAGGACTTTAAAACTAATTACATGACCCAAACAAACAGTTTTGACCTTACATTTGGACCCATTGAGCAATAATTGGCAAAACAAAAATCCTTCAACCCTCCCAAAAAACGAATTAATTTTGCATTTCGGTTTTTTGGCTGGTTCTACTGGAACAAACTTTTTACCTTATAGTTGTAAAATGTACTCCAAAAGAGAGGATTCTGTTGAATCGTAAAGTTTTCACGTCTTTTTGGAGAGTAAGGATCAAGTTAAGAAGTCCTTTCACCATGAAGTTCTTATCATTCGCACCATGCTTTCTCTGCATAAACTTGGCTCACTTATATTTTCTTGCTCATTACTGGTGATTAATAATATTACACACATTGCTTTGGTGTCCACTACTCTTTCTCCATTATGATCTTGGATGGAATACCTGCCGGATGCATCCTGTTATACCAGTTTGTCTAAGAGTGGACCACTGGTGAAACTCTCTATCTAGCTTACTCTGCTAAGCTTTGGTCATTTCAGTATGTTTCACCTATTATTGTCTGGTTGGGGTGAGAACAGTGGTGTATGCAATTAGGTTTTCAGCCTTGTAATACGAATGAGGAGTTAGATTTTGTCATCATCGTTGTCATAATCATCATATGATATCATCGCTATTTACAGAAGAATATCTTTAGATATATTTGAGTAGCTGACTGGGGAGGATTAGATGATCCAAGAACACCTTTTGTTCAAAGACCAAAGCGATTCCTTGTGGTTGTTGATAGTAATAGTTCTTGCTTGCTCTGTCTCCATGTTTACACTATCGGACGCTTTAATTTTCATTTCAGTCTAGGGTGTGTTGCAACTATTCCGACTCTGGTCACAATTTGATCTTGAATTAATACCCATCATACTTTTGCAGACTTTACACTAATTCATAGGATGGGTTTTTCCCGGGTTCATGT
This sequence comes from Ophioderma brevispina, assembly GCA_023653785.1. NCBI lineage: Eukaryota > Metazoa > Echinodermata > Ophiuroidea > Amphilepidida > Ophiodermatidae > Ophioderma > Ophioderma brevispina. The sequence continues at coordinate 2,282 of JAMKCH010024641.1, read as the reverse complement.
TCCGTCTTCCACTTTTACGTGGCATCGCACACAAAACAACTCTAAAGTATATTTAATTTGGTCTCTTGTCATTTCCAATAATCCCCCCCATTTACTCTGTCCATTCGTGATGGCGATCTATTTATCCTTTGGACGCTAAAATCTTTAAAGAGGGTTTAGCCCAAACGGGGGGGGCTTTTTTTTTTAAACAAATCCTTGTAGGGAGCAGAAATTACACTCAGTCACGGTCTTCCACTATGTCGGCATCAGATTTTGCAACACAACCTGTTGTTTTCATAAAATGAAGTCATCATCTAGAAGTGGCTTTGCAGCTTGGCTAGCTCTTAGAATTCTTCACTCATTACATCCATCCAAGTTCAGGGGGGCGGGTTAGCGCAGTGGATCTTCCCTCGCTCGCACCACTGTGTCCCAGGATTGACCCTGTGTTTTCGTCGGGGCCGCGATTTCATGAGCGTTTAGTTTCCACTGCTTCTAAAACTGGACTTTATCTCCCTAACATGTATATGATAATAAAGTGAATTGAAATAAAGTATCTTTGTGACACTAAAATGACATGATGTAGTGTTGATGTGTAATTAAATACTAATACCACCTCCTCCTCCATCCTCCAAGTCAAACTTTGGTCAGGGCCTAATTTGGTAGCCATTTAACTTATAAAAACTCTTTTAGTGAGGTTAAATACCGAAGTAGTTCACATACCATCCACCTTAAAGGGGAATGACCTGATTTAAGCTTTCATCATGATAGAATTGCCTTCAACCCAAACCCCATTTCTAAAGTTTCGCACTGATATTTCAACCATTTGAATTGAGAGCTAAAAATGTGATTTTGTAATCCCCATAGAGTACTATGTAAAATTAATATTGGTCAACCAAAATGGGGTACATTTTATTGCTCATAACCTCCAAACAAAACATCCTTTAGCCCTAAGATAGACTCTGACCTTATCAAAATACCATTATTTCTTATAACTTTGTTCAATCTCAAGTTAGAGAGCGAGGTTGCTGAGTGTTTTAAGTTTTGCACCCTAGAAACACACAAGCTGACCTTAAAATTGCAGCATTTATGGGGGCACATTTGAAATGATAGAGCGAATGCGTTTCATCCTCTAACTTGAGGCTGAACTGAGTATGTATGTGATAAGTAAATATAAATCAACTAATAATGGATTCCGTCATGCGCTGTATGATGTTGTGCAATAGCGCTTGACGGAATCAATTGCAATACCTCATTTGCATACTTTGGACTTCAAAATGAAACCTCTACCCATATAATCAATAAACAGAAAGAACAATATACTAGAACTAAAACTTGTCCTTTCATTTACAAGGTACTTGTACATTGTACAAAAAATATGATTTGCATTTTTGTTTCTTTTTGATTTTCTGATTTAGAAGTTATAGTGTGTTTCAACTGTACAATTTGAGGGACATTAAGTATATTGTCAAATGTAGTGCCATAATTATTTTAGCACTAGGGATATGGATAAGAGCCTTAAAGGAATTAAACCCCAGCAGATGTTGGGAGAATGGCAACAGATGATAGAATATTGAAATATGCTAAATACTTGCTGTATATTTCCTTAACTTCAAAATGTTACTGGCGAAAGCATGGACTGTCCAGAGCCTGAATTAAAACCAAATAACACACAATGTGGTGTGAGCAAGACCTGTCTCAATGGGATTTGTCAACTGGATATCTGTTCCACACTTGGGTTTATGGCATGTGTGTGTGTGGAAAATGCAGACAAAATGTGTCAAATATGCTGTCAGGTAAGATGCAAGGTTTGATCCTTTTGCTTAAATAGGCTTTCTTGCTGTTTCTTCCTTTTCTTTTTTGTATGTATCATGAGGTGGACTATGATGAAATATGAAAAAAAGCTGGGATTACCTGGTCATAGGACCTATGATTTGGGAGTCAAAATGCTTCAAAATTGTCTGAAATTTAAAACCTTTATTGTGCTTCAAATCGCAATCTTGGCCGGGTATCATATGCATGAATTTGTCTGGTGCTTATGGTAGGTTTGGGCAACTCAAAAATCAATATTAGGCCAGTTGTTTCAAATCCGGTCCGGCAAACTTTTTGACCTCCAATGGTATCTGACACCGCTACAGTGACTTTGAAATTTTGTACAATGGGCTATTTTGTTATTTTCGGCAAAACAACAGAAATAGATGATCTTCCTCAATTATGCCAAAAAAATTACGAGAGGTACTGCATAATGGAAAGATTAAACGAGAACTTACCTGTTTGAAGTTTAATCTTGATTTTATGAGAAAGGG
>JAMKCH010024640.1:0-18829 GCA_023653785.1 Ophioderma brevispina | reverse complement strand
CCAAAATCCCAATGGAAAAATGCCTAGCAGACCGCTCGTACCCCGCAACCGGAGAAGCCCCTATGGCTAGAACCAGGCGAGCAGCGGCCAGTAGCGAGTAACTGGCCGGAACTCCCCGAGAGAGAACGCCCTACTAACACGCCATGACGTAGCCCGAAGCTACATCTTTAATGTGCTCCCAAAGCAGCGGGGCCGCCTTGGAAGAACCTCGACCTGAGCCACGAACCACCACCCCCCCCCCTTTTTCCTAATCGAAACATATACAGGGAAACAGTGTTTCAAGTGGCGAACCATTGAAAACTGAGAGGCCACCGCAAAGAACGAGCCACTCAAACGGAGCGACAGCGGAAGCAGACCCGTAATGAACGCAACTGAGAAATAGGGTCGCGGGCAGCGGCCGCGGGGTGAATCGAGCCCAGATGGGCGCGCGTGTCGGACGAAAACAACAAGAAAAACACAAGCCGTGCCAGCGGTAAAACCCGGCCCGCCAACGCGGAGACAAATATACCGTCGCGGTAACAAGTCACACACGGTAAAGAGTTTTCCAAAGTCAGTTTTCACATATTTTAATTAAAATAAACAAGCTCAGAATAAAATAATAGACACACGCACGCCAATAGAAACTGTTTTATTGATAGTAGGACAACTACAACAAGAACCAGAAACAGTCACAAGAAGCAAGGCATCCAAAGCACGCAACACTGCGTCAATGGCTGCCTTTGTTTACCATTTTACACCCCGCTACACAGATCAGATGACCGCATCGGCGGTAAAAAAGGATACACATAAAAAGCTCTCCGACGGGTGTAAATCGCCGTTTATTCCTTCCAAATAGAGCGTTATAATCCAGTATAATCATCCAGTAATTATATCCATATCGTATTGTATAGGTAGTAGGAGATTCCGTATTGATACGACAACAGTCCAGTCTCCAATAGCTCAGATAGTTGGATGCTACTCACAGAGCTGCGATGTACACCGTCCGTTTTGTATGGCGGCCAAAACGGAAATTGGAGGAGAGTCCAGGTCGACGGGTGTGTACCTGGGGTCACTGGTCGAGTCCATTTTCTCTTTAGGGTGCTAAAATGGTATTTGGGGCATTTCACTTCTCAGAACATTGGAAACTACTGCTTAACATGTGGATGTGGGTTTAACCTTTTGACACATATTTTTAAATCGACCATTTCAACAATACCAAAACCCATCAGGAAACAATGACAGACCTGCTACAACACTGCCAATAAATGTTCACAACCTGCTATTACAACCTATTACAATTCTCTATTAAGCTACTGTATCAACATTCCTTTGTGCAGCTGGAGTACCTATTCCTTAAATTTTGTTCTTTCCCGTTCAGAAATTCAGAAATGTCCATCTTTGAGGTTGGAAAAACTAGAAATCAAAATACTTTCAATTAAAATCCAGAGTAGTTTGTTTGAATAGCCCAACTCCCAGCTCCTGGCTGGTGAACCACTGTGTGTTATAGCTGCCCCTTACCTGAGTGAACTGCCACCTAACTTCTTAACCACAAACTGTGAGAGTGAAGTAAGTGCTTTGGTCAATGGAACATTGCACTATGACCGCCTAGGCCTAGTCTCCCATTGGTTCCTTCACCACAAGCATAAACTTTGCCTTCTGAGGTAACTGTAATGTAAGAGGAAAAGAAAAAAATTAGTTGTTTAGTGCTAGAACTGAAAATATTTTAAAGGAAAAACCAATTATGAACATCGCAGGGTAGGAACAAAAATGTTATTGCAGTGTTGTCAAAAAATGCAACATTTTTTACTTCCAGTAACATTGGCAAATTCTTTAAAAACAAAAACAAAATGTGTGATGTCTAACAACCCCCCACCCCCCCCCCCCGAGAGTCTTGTAACATAACAGGAGTATTATTTAACAACTTTAAAAAATTTAGTTCCATCCTGTTAAAATTGAAGAGATAACAAGTCCTCTACATTAATAATTTAAGTAAAAAATCTGGGTTCCATGTAACTGAAATGTTGGTGTTGGCTTACTACCAAAGGCTTTTAATCCTCCAGCTACCTGCACCACATTTTAGACTTGATAGGAAATCATTTAATATAGGGGTTTGATCTGAAAAGAAAACATAGTACCACACAATGGGAAACCAAAAAGTTTTGAGCATTACATTATGTTCATTCAGAATTGAAGAACTGGTAAAACAAATAAACAATATTACAACCAGCTGAAGAACCTAATTTAACTATCTATTTGACTTTGGAACAAAACTTTCCTGTGGAAACCATCATATACAATGTGACAGCATGACAGCAGTGCTCTGCAAAGGCATATCATGATATAGACAATGCACATCACTAAATAGTTTCCTGGTAGGCGGTGTACCTTTCCCTAAGTTCAAGATTTGAAAAAGAGGGCTCAAGATTAATTGAATTTGTGTGGTTCTGGTAGACATTATTTTCTGGATGTAATCTGAATTGTGTACTGAAATGCAGATGTCGTGGTCACTTTGTTAGATACAAACATGTTCTTTAGAGAAATTCATACCTCAAAAAATCTCCACCTGTCCCTTTGAGAGCAAGTATAATCTACACCTGAAACTAAACTGCTACAAGACCATGCTACATACATTCTACTTATCAGCATCAGTGGAGATCAATTTATTTTATAAGAACTACAAGGAATGCCATACCTTTGAACCTTCGTCTCCCAGCTGCGTCATTATCATTAAGTCACACACAAACACCTTGGTTGAATCTCTTCCTGAGCCATCAGCCGACCTATGCTTATCACTGGTCTCACATTGCTCCTCACATCGTCATCTGTCATATTCATTGTCAGAGGCAGGAAGCAGTAGCTTGCAGCAAGATCGTCATCGTCAGGTCGTAACCTGCCCACGACGCTGAGACCATGCACTTTGCAGTCTATGCCACTGCTCTTGCATTGTTTGATGCCTATTTCAAGGAATCTGTAATACTGTTCAAAAAAAAGAATAAAACTCTAGAGTTAAAAACCAAATTGATTTACTTCACTCGCTACAATCAAATTTCATTTTTATCTTCCCTTTTAAGGTCAAATGCATATCCTTCATTTGCAAATATGTTGTATCTTAGATTGCATATGACCAACATATTCAATGTTTTGTAATATTCAATGTTATTATATTTATGATAATTCTCCAACTCTTCATTCCAAAATGTAAAAACAAAAGCACATTTCAACAGCCTGGATAGTCAAAGATAATGGACCAGTGACCAAATTTATTGCTATGGGTTATGGTCTGTACTCTTCTAATCAAGCACAAATATCAGTTGGTCTATCCACTTACAATTCAATTGCACTGAATTCATGAAGAAGTGGCTTTAAACATTCAATAATAAGTTTCAAAGTTCACAATTACCTTTATGACTTTTTGCCATTTGGCAAATTTCATGACTTTTCCACACCTGGAAAATAAATTGCACATATTTCACCAAACCACAATGACCCTTCTTCCATTAGAAAAGTGTGGAAAAGTGGAAACACAGTTTCAGAAATCATAATTGCTAAAAAAAATCAGAAGCAGGGCAAAGAAAAATGCACGATTATGGGGCACAGTGCCCAAAAAATCTTCAAAATTTGTAGAAGTAAATCAGCATCATTTCCAAAATGCTTAAAGGCTGACTCAGAGATTTTGGAAATATAATTTTTTGTGTATTTATTGAAAATATTCCACTAGAACTAAAGATAGTCACCTAACATGTCCATTTCCAAAGTTCGCGATGAATCGGATTTTTCGTTTCCATGCAGTAAACATTATGTGGAGTATAACAGTGCCATAGGATACTGTGTGTAACAAAAATTCCGGATCCGGAAATTTATAACAAAGTCGTGATTTTCTATATGAAGGACTTCGATTTGAGCTTAACTATTTCACACAGTGATTAGAATATGGACGAGCATTGTGTACATGCAAAAAACACAATTTGTTTGAAAATTGAGGGTGCCCTCCTCAAGAAATCTCTGAGTCAGCCTTAAGTTATAAAAGGCATCAAAAAATCACTAGCGGGTATATTTGTCACTTCTTTTTGTTAAAGATATAGTTTGAGTATTTATTTCTTGGCTATGGGATTTGCGCGCATTGCTTGTTGTGTGAACTGCATATATGTGCAACCCAGTGGTGTGTCGTTTTGGCAGGGGAAGCAGACATACCTAGTAACTTGGCCAAGAAATTATTACTTGAGCACAAAGCTTAAAATCTCATTTTAAACTTGATGAAAATTTTGACCCTAAGGCGAAATCATTTCTAAGGGCTGTCAAAAGTTAACTACACATTGCTTTCAAATCTGCCTAATGAGTCTCGGACACTCTATAACCCTCAAAACAGAATGTCTCACCTCTGACATCTCCTGCAGTAGCGTAACCAATGACTCAGTGGGTCCAATACGGATGGTTTTCAGCTCATGTAGGCTGGATACATTTTCTCCTCCTGATACCACTACAAGGGATGGTTGGTAACTACTGTCATTAGGGTCAACTATCATACGTAGGCGATGCATTAGGACGTCAGGCTGCATTTCTAGTCGAATCCAGTGCTGTGGGAAGAAAAGGTAGAGGTAGTTCATTACATTGCCTGGTGCACTCAGAGGTAATTCTACAAAGCATGCTCATCACTGCATTAAATCTTTATCTTAAATACCTTTGTTTATGAGGTTTTTCTGTTGAAAAGTGGAAACTACAGTATAAATCTACACTATGTATCAAAATGCAGAGGAAAAGTAACTAGGATCTATTTTATGAATGTGAGATGAGGCATGATAATTGGCTGAGGAAGGATTAACCCCACGCTACCTATCGATTGGTCACAATAGAGCTTATGTGATCTTTTGAGCCAACCAGCAACATGGATGGTGAGAATGGTGGTAGGGCTGAAGGGGACTACAGCTGAAATATTTGTAAGCTGCATTTCAATTGGTTATTCAAATGAATACATGATGTAATTAGCCAATAAGAATTGCTGTATGAAAGAATGAGGAGAGTGCTTAAGGGGTTAAGCTGCATCACAGGCTTATATTCTATTTCTAAGTTTGAGCCATGGTTGCAAGACACATGGTTAATTCACAGATGCCACTGAGTCCTTTGAACAATTCTAAACAATATGTCGGTGGTCTGGGAGCTGTCTAAGCACTCAGCAAGATCTGGGCCGGTGCCCTAGCAGGAGCTCATGGAGCACAACCTGGCCAAATCTTGGGATTTCTAGTATATTCTCAATCAACTGTTACTAAGTATTTTTACTTCTAAAGGACTTCAAACATGTTTCCTCTATAAAAAATCAATTTTCTTTCCCACTCTCACACCAAAGCTGATTATTATTGTCCAAAATGGCAAAAACTTGGAAAAGTGTCATTTTAAGTTATGGTGAGAAGTCCATGCTCTGTAAAGTACTTTGAGTATATCGCCGGGTTCTTGTCCGCAAAGTTTTTCTTTCTTGTCACCCCAAAAAAAAAAAGGTTCCCATCAGTTTTAAAATGGCACATCACTAGCCCTAAATGTAATGAGATTTTGAATTTCTCCTTGGTCCCTCTTACTGTCAGGAATATATAGATATATGAATGAGATTTTTGCCAATTTTGTGGGTTTAATAAAACAGTTCAGGAATCACATAAGCGTGGTCATGTTTAATCAAGAGTCATTCCTAAGCAAATTAAAAAAAAAAATCTCATTAACTTGAATGAGGTTTCATGCACCTGAAAACCCGGGTCACACGGTTGAATGCTGTATCAATTTTTAATGCTCCAGCTCAATTATGCAAATATCAACTTAATATTGATAACCAGGGATTTTTCTTTAATAATTGAAGTTAGAACTAATGAAAAAATATCAATGCTGGAGGAAAAGCTAGAAGTAAAGAAACCTCACCTCAAAAGAAAGTGGTATATTACTCTGGGAAATGACATGAAAACTCACCTGCATGTGATCTGGCTTGGATTGGATTATTAGTAATGAGAAAGATAAAGAAGGGTGGCATTCTTTGAACATTTCTTGGCAATTACACCAGCACCAAATCTACCATCCTAACAACTCAACTAACCCCACTTTTACTTGCTACACTCCCATTACCCATATAAACCACCCTAATATGGTCAAAGGAATCTAAAATAAATTTGGTTTTAAATGTGGCAACATGTTCACTCATAGTGAAAACAGCAGTGTGTTCCCTGTTATTGATCAGCTTTGTAGCAAGTTTTGATTAAGATACGTTAGTATCATACTTAGAGATTTTTATTCAAAACAAGTTCGCATGAGTTATACACATGGTACATCTCGCAATGCTGTCACAACCAGGGCCATCCTTAGGCCAAAATACGGCCCCCTGGGCAAGGTAAAATTTACACCCGGAGAATGTGTAGGTAAGAGGATTTTGTATGAAGGTATGGAAGATGTGCACAAAGCATACTACATGGATTCCCGACACTACATTTTACATGCAAGACATGCTTGGTGATTCTGAATAGAAAAGAAACAAAGAAAAATAATTCCTTTATCAAGATTGGATGATATACAGAAAATACATGAATAAAAACAGATGCTTTCTTTATTTTACCGAGCTAAAATAAGCCAATTTTTATTCACTTGTACACAACTGCAGCTGCTTTCGGAAGACTTAATGGTACCATTTTTCATTTGGCCCTCACATTATATGTGTAGCACAGTAGCTCATTCACCTACCTAAATGGCTCTCAGTTTGGGCGTCATGCACCTCAGCATTAAACCACAACAAGAGGAGGGAAAGAAGCAAACTGTAACAGGGGTCTTCCCCGTTCCCCTCAACAGGGCAACTTGGATATGCCACCAGCGTCCTGGTCCCCAAGGCACTATACTTTTCCAGCCAGAAGAAAGGAGTGATGTCCTAATTTTCATGAAATTCTTGTTTTTTTTCCTATGCGTATCATTGCACGCCAACTTTGTAGCTCATGATTACAGCCCCCAACTTAACACAGTGCCAGGGTTATAGCTAGGCTACTCTGAGTGCCGGTTGTAAATAAATTACTACACTTATGGCACGTATGGACACAAACTATGAGGTTATTTGCCTAATTTATGTAGCAATTTTTAATTTCACTGGAGTAAAGGCTGGCCGGCAACCTCCCAAATGACCACCTGTTCGGCCGCGTGGGAGGCAAGTGCCACTCATGGCCACCGCCGCCAACCAGGAGTATATCCCTGCACAGTGCACATGGTGCAACATACTGTGAAAGTTGTGACATCACCCTTAATCTGGCCCGATTATACCTAAATGACAGTACTCTTAAGGATGCCCTGGTCATGACCACACGTAATCTTTATCAGCCAGGTATAGAGGGAGTTAGTAAATATAACATACATATACCTTCCCTGTGCTCATGATGCTGCCAGTATGTGTTGGGGTTGCTATCTATCAGTCTTGCCATGACCCTCCTTGGAAGATACTGTATGTTACGCACGCAGCGTGACCAGTCTTCAATCAGGGCACCGGCGAGGGCATTCTTGCGTCGTCCACGGCCTGGGCGGCCGACACCAACAGGTGAAGAACGCTGTGATAATAAAGTAAAATTGCACTGATGTAGTTGAATGGTTGATGAACAACGACACACACATACCACACAGAGTAGTGGAATTTTCAAAGCACCATCTTCACTATGAAAATGAACTTAATCTGTAGCCACAAGATGTTGACGCCATGCAATCGGTTTTTATATTTAGAGTAATTTAAGCAGTGGCGGACACAGTTGACAACTGATTTAAGTAGGGCAATGCAAGAGCTACCTGCAAAATTTCAGAAAATCCATGCAGGGAATCTTGCCATATAGGCATACAAAAGGTCCATGATTTGCTGTTATAGCGCCCTCTGATGCCAGTCTCCATAGAGCAACATGTAACAGATGTTAAACAAAAAATCACATTTGCACACATTGAAATTCGTAAACTTTACACAGGATATATTAAAGTTAATGGAATAAATCATCCCAAATTAGTCTTCAAAAGGTGTCGCAATTGATATTTTTTGGTTATTTCAAGTTTTGTCATAATAATGAGACTTTCAAACAGCTGTGTCAGACTGCTGAATCTCACAGACAGCACAGGCCCATTGACCAGTGTCACCAACTTTTTTTTTTGCTTTTGCAGCGAGCCAGGATGCAGGATGAAAGGAGTTGAGATTGATCAAAGTGATTATAACACACAATCTTTCATCATTTAACCTGGTCAGATATTCTCACCAATGGATGGCCTGTGGTTTAGTCGTTGTCGGAAGCACGATCACAGAGTCAAAGTTTGTTTTTTTTTTTTTCTTTTTTTTTTTTTTTTTTGTTTTTTTTTTTTTTTTTTTTTTTTTTTTTTTTTTTTTTTTTTTTTTTTTTTTTTTTTATCGCAGGTTTTGCTGTTACACCTGGCCGGTGACCGGATTATCTGAAATCATCAAACCTGTCATAAGATAATCTACATTTATGAACGGTTATTTATAAAAGCAGCAAACCACATGTTACACACTAGTTGAGAAAGGTGTCTTCAGCTTTGGCTATCCATCTATGTTGCAATTTTCTGGACAATTGGGTCGGGACTTGTTCAATGAGAGATGAAATTTTTTTTGTCTCTGCAAAGCCAAATGGCTTGCCTTTATTGCCTCAAAACAAAATATACAAACAACCATCATTACGACAAAGACAAGAAATAGCTTTTACAGTGGAGCATAATTTAAATTCAAAATTAGCAGTTTACATTCTTCCATCTATTGTACCACTCACCTAAAGTGCATCCTGATTGCAATATATTTTCAGGATTGAATCTTGACATGGCAACAGAAATGGTGCTGATATGGCTCTTATGACCAGTTACATTACAATAGGCTTCCACTTTTAAAATAAGATAAATTTAACATTTATAGCTTGACCCTAAATGACCTTGAACGCAGCAGGTACCTTTAATCTGACCACTGAATACATGTCCAACTTTGATATAAAATTGGATTGACGAGCCGTATTTATTGGTCGAGATATTGAGTTGCACAATATTGTGCCAGATGCAGTAGAGTCCAACATTTGAAACTCATAGCAAGACCAAAAATATTGGGTGAAAACCGTCCGATGGGTTTTTATTATGTTAGTGGAATACTATTTCCACACATGGATCTATACAAACATAATGGTTAAGATTGACCTATCCCCTTCAAAAAATTAAATATTGATATGTAAAAAAAGCTTTTGCAGAAACATTTAATCAAAATGCACATGCTACACACACACACAAACCCACACACAAGGCTACAAAAAATAAACCCACCCCTTGTGTGATAAGTACCCCAACCAGCCCAGTTCACAAAAATGTACAGTTTCAATACACAGAGCACAAGCTTGATCAAAGATACGCCAAGCATTGCGCAGGACACTTACGCCACATCAGCATGAGTACTTGGCACCAGTTCCATCTCACTCACAGGAGGTCCAGTGAGGTTGTGGGAGAAATTTACTGTCACATCCTTACCGTTGGCACTGAATCCTGAGTAAGAAAAAATCCACCACCATCGGTAAAAATATAATGGATAAGATTAGTCAAACAAAAATTATGTTTGATAATATATAACTGAGGCCTGATTTCCTTTCCCACATGTTGACTGAAACATATGCATTTCCCTCCTGAGGAGTGGAATGCCCCAAAATACCTTTAACACCCCCATAAGAAAAGTGGTCCAACCAGTGACCCAGGTCACCCCCGGTTGACCTTTGCTCTTCTCTAATTCTGGCCCTGAGCCCAGACGGACGCAGAAAAATTACATGTTGGGGCTGGGTGGAAAGGGATCAACATTGGAAAGGAAAATAAGGCCTCAGTTAATATGTATAAAACATAATGTGTTTGGACTAAATCATTACACGAGCTGATTTCCTTACCCAATGTTGACTGAAACATATGCAATTAACCTACGTTGAATGAATATTGTTCAATCAACACCAGCCTAGCACCTGTAGTCGGAGGAGGAACATAATGTTTCGAAGAGCGGGACGATAGGATGCAGAAAAGGTTTGAACTAACGCAGAGCACAAAAAAAAAACGGAATCTAGATTCCTAAAAGTCAGGAAACCAATAACTCACCTAGACAGTGGAGTACACCAGGGGGGAGGTAATAGGACCTTAGACTTTATAATGTGTTAAATGACCGGCCAAAGTTTTTTGGAGGAGAGCCAGAGCGAGAATCCCGCAGAGAAAAACCAAGCCTAAGGAATAGGCGAGAGGAAGAGCTCTGAAGGAGACTGGAGTGCGACGTAGGCCTTGGACAAAGGGCCAGAAGCACCCCGCGGCAAAGGCGGAGAACAAGGCTTCACAGCCTTGCAAACAACTGAGGATCCGAGAGGGAGCCAGAGAAGCGCAAGGCGGACCCGCGTAAAGACGCGGGGCAAAGAAGCCTAACCCCAAAAAACAGAGGAGCGGGCCCCCCCTAGAGGACTCGCCGATAAAATTCAGATCCCAAGAGGGAACTAGCTTTGGGTCAGGAACGGACGCCTGACAGGAGTCAAAGGAACCCACGAGCCACATCACTGGAAGGACGAACAAACACGCCTCAAGATAAGCGAAATGTCCCACCTCAGGCTGTCACAGCCAGGAGAGAGAGGGACGATTCAGGCCTCGACTTAGAGGTAGACAGAACAACCGAGGAAGAACGAGGCAGACCTCCGCAATACCGGGAGCCACGGCGCCAGAACCGGGCAACCGAAGAGCAGTCAAGGCTAGATTAATGATAAACTAGCACTCCCCCCAGGTCGGGCCAGAGTCAATCCCAGCCCGAAAGGTAGACAAAGTGGGCGAACCACCGAGAACTCTGCCAGAGGGGAAAACCAGAGGTTAGCTCCACAGAAAACACAAGTTGAGCCCCGAGAGGCGACCTGGGCCGAGAGCCTGCTTACTGCTCGGGAAGCCCGAGCAGAAGCCTAACCAGTGGCGACTGCAAGCAGAGAGCAGGTGACAAAGTCGTAGAAGAACAAAATGATCCTAGCTACAGGAACTTCTGGACCGAACGACAAATCGGTATCGAGGAGGCAAACAAGTCGCCGCGTAGCCGAACTCCGGCTACGGGCAGAAGAAGGCCACCAAGAAGAGGTCCGCAGACAGCATAGCGGCTTCGACACGATATCTCCTGAGGAGAAAAAAAGTTACGAGAGCAACCAGAAGGTGCTACCAAAATGGGCGAATACCGACTAAGGATCACCAAAGCCTCGAGAAGAGGGAGTAACAACGCGTCAACCAAACTCGAGACGTCAGACAGGAAGAATGGCTCACAACACGGGTTTACGCCCCAGAGACAATTCCCCACGCGGGAGCGAGGAGCTTCCAACCAACTATCAGTCCAGGTTCACAGGGACTTTGACCGACTAGAAGATTAGGGGATAAAAATCCCCAGCGAAGTGGGCAGACCACCATGTCAAGGGACTCCCAGATCATAAAAAAGAGCCAAGACCTGAACGGCCCCAAGACCCCGGGTACCAAGGGGAAAAAAGCACGAAGTCCAGTCCGCCAGGCAACAGCGGGAAGACAGACCATGCCAACTGTCACGAACAACTGAGAAGCCGCCAGTGAAGGCGATTTCGGAGAACCCACCAAACAAGGGATACCCCGTCGCGGGGATTACCACTAGGCAGCACAGTCGAGACAGAAGGTGTGGCAAAGAAAACCCTCAAGTGAAGGGATCAAACAACGGGAGCCTGAAGACCGCTGGGGGGAGGGACCCCCCCAAGACAGGATCCCGACGAATCGGGAGCACACCCCCGGGCCTGAAGCCCGCGAAATACGCTAGGCCGGGACGAGCCCCAACGCTAGGACCGGACGAGCACCAACCTAGGACCGGACGAGCCCAACACTAGGCCCGGACGAGGCCCAACTCTAAGCCCGTACGACGAGCACCAACGAGGTGCACAGTCGAGCCGACCAAAGCCCCAAGTCCAAGGTCCCCCAGAGGGGAGACAGCAGACCAGGATAGCCAGCCGGGCGTAAGGAATGTGCGAGAAAGGTCAAAGGCAGCCCCTTCTCTCCAACAAAACGGAGACGGGACCCACGGTCAAGACCCCGACCCAACAGTAGGCAGAGTCCAGGCAAATTCGAAATACCTCAAGGGCTAGCCCCAAGGGGCGAGAGTAAGGCCTGGGAGCACAGGTAAGGTTAGGCAACAGAGCCAAACCACCGCGCCCAGGACAAACAGAGCACAGAAGGGGCAAGGCATTCCACCTGGGTGGGAGCAAGCCCCAAAGAGGGAAACGAGCACCAGCGTCAAGACTGAATAACCGAAGCCAGGGATCCGGCAAGAGCAGGCTAGGCCCAGCGGGCACAGCCGGCATGTAAAAAACCGAGGTCTCGCGCCGCACAAAAGTGAGGACAGAGGGCAAAGGAAAAAAACAGGCCAAGACGCGAGGTCAGGTCCCGTACGGGGGGTAAGACCAAGGGGGACGACATAAAGCCCATACCCCAGGCCTAGGCCTGGGGTAGGTCAAGACGAAGGCGAAGCCAAGGCGAAGGTCAAAGGACCGCGGCTGAAAAGTGCCAAGGACCTCCCAAGGAAGTGGGCTAAAGCCCCAAAGACCAGTACCACACCAATGGATACAAGGTCTTGACCCCAAGTGGGAACGAGAATAACGCCAGACGGCAACTTTCAATAGGCTCGGCTCGGAAGCGACGCTAGGCCCAGCCGATCCCCAGAAGGGGAGCAGCGAAGCTGTCCTCAATAGCCAAGTCAAAGGTCCCCAAGGGAGACAGCGGGACTAGGCTAGTAGCAGTAAGCTAACAGCAAGAGCTAAGAGCCAGGATCCGCCAAGGCCTAGCATGGCCTAGAGCCTAAACTGGCCAGAGACCGAGGCATCAAGTCCCCGATGGTGTGCGGACAAAAAGGGCCGGGGATTAGCACCGCGAAGAGTAGGCTACTGGGGCAGCAACAGTCAGCCGCCAGCAGAGGCAGCGACGGGAGCGCCGGCGACCCAAGATGAATAGCTCATGGGAGGGGTAGCAGACAGGCCCAAGGCTACCCAAAGCCCGAAGGGAGCCCACCAGTCAAACGCACCCCCGCGGCGCCGGGGGGGCAGTGTGCACACGACTAAGGGTCTGGGCCCCCGATGAACCTGCAAGCTATAGCACGGCAGGAGCACCCCACGGCCCAGGCCCAGGCGGGCTAGGCCCGCCACCGGCAGGCCAGGAGCCGAAGCACACCCAACCAAGAGGTGGGGACCCTGCATGCAGAAGCAGAGCAACGTCGGGGAATAGCCGGTAACCCCGGAACTACACAAGGCTGAGAGGGCTCACACCTCAAGGCTAGGCAACATGTCAGCCCGATAAGGGGTGAAGCCACCTAGGCCTAGGCCGCCCCCGCGGGGGAGGCCCGGCAAAAGAGCGGACTTGGATAGACCTGAGAGAACCGCCGAGAGACCTACGGCATCCCCGAGGAGATGCCCGAGAGCCAAAGCGGCGCGACATCCCCGCAAGGGAGACAGGTAGCGGCGCCGACGAGTTGAACGTCACACCAGCGAAGGCGGACAAGGCAACAACCGAGCAACAGCCCCCGTACGAGGGGACCAGTCGCCGTGGATAAGGCCGAAACATTCACGCCAACGCGGCGGAATAAAAAACAGACACCATGCAGCGAGCCAATCCACCTCCGAGAGGCTGATCTCCGCGCCCAAAGGCGGGGAGAACAGCCCCTAAAGTCCTGGAGCCACGAGCCATACAACCCGCGAAGAGCGCTATTAGCGACAAGGCTACGCACGGGGCACGCAACGCGCCCTGAGAGGGCTTATGCCACCTGCACTGAGCCCCCCATGGGGGCAAGCCCCGGAGGCTGCCCACGGGGGGCGCGAGAACTGAAACACCTATGGGGTGTGCCGTAACGGCAGAACCGTAGCGGGAACTAACGCTGGACGATCCGCGTCAGTAACCGCACACGGTACCGCGTAGCGGGGACAAACCTGGCGAAGCGCCGCGCGCTCCACTAGCCCGTGAAGGCCTGGCGAAGCATGCAGCACGAGCCAGATTAACCCGCGTAGCGGGAACTAACGCTGGACGATCCGCACCAGTAGCCGCACACGGACCCCCGCGTAAGCGGGGACCAACTTGGTGAAGAGCCGGGGCCCCCCCCACCAGCCCGTGAAGGCCTGGTGAAACATGCAGCACGAGCCAGAATTGACACCGCGGGACTAGCAGGCTAGCCATGCGGGGAGCAGTGAGCGTAAACGACACCCGCGGCTCCCCGTAACGGGCGCGGAGGAAACCACCTCAGGGCTGAACGAATCAAGCCGAGGCCTGCGACCACGGCAGCGCGGTTGCAGAGTCTGAGGACCCCAACCACGGCGCCGGGTGTCGGTACTGGTGATGGATCGGCCCGAGAAAACCCGGGCGTCCATCATTGCCAACACACCGCTACCGGACGGACTGCAGCTGCCCAATCCCCTAGGGAAAGAGCAGAGCAGACCACGCTAGCCTGCCCCGATAAAGAAACGAGCTAAATCAGGCGAGCCAGCGCAGGCAGCGTGCTAGCCAGGCTAGCCCCCGAGGGAACCGACCGACTAGCACACTAAGAAGCAACGAAGGCTGCCATTACCGGGATGTCCGCAGCGCCAAAAAATCCCCAACAGGAAAAGGGCAGAGCAGACGCGCTAGCCTGCACCGGAGAAGCCTAGGGCTAGAGCAGGCGAGCCAGCGGACGGTAGCAAGGTAGACGGGCGAAACTTCCGAGAGAGAAACGCCCTAACAAGCCATGAGTAGCCGAAGCTACAACATCTTTAGGTGCTCCCAAAGCAGCGGGGGCCGCCCTGGGAGAACCTCGGACCGGAGCCCGAACAACCACCCTCCCCCTTTTCTTAGCGAAACTACACAGGGAAAACTGTGTTCAATGGCAACATTGAAACCAGAAAGGCCAACGCAAAAGAACGGCCCAAACGGAGCGACAGCGGAAGCGAGACCCGTAATGAACGACGGAGAAATGAGTGTCGCGGGGCGGCGGGTGGGAAGCGAGCCAAATGGGCGCGAGTGTCGGAACGAAAACGAGCGATTAAAAACAAAGGCGTGCCGCGTAAGACCCGGCCGCCAACACGGAGACAAAGATTACCGTCGCGGGTAACAAAGTCACACGCGGTAAGAAATTTCCAAAGTCAGTTTCCCATATTTTATAAATACGCAACAAGCATAAGAATAAAATAATAGACAACCACCCATGAACGTTTTATTGATCGTAAAAAACTACAAGAAACAAAACAGGCCTCCAAAAATCAAGGCACCAAAGCACGCAAACACGTGAGGCAATGGCTGCCTTTGTTACCTTTTTTTCCCCAAAAAAATCAACCAAAAGGATATAGATATAGAAGAACTCTCCGACGAGCAAAAAAACAACAGCTATTCCCGACCAGGTAGAGAGATATTCCAATTAATATAATCAGATATAAATCCAGTACTGGGTGTATATATATATAGGAGTATTCCGATAAGAAGGACCATAAGTCTGTAACAATAAAGTCTCAAAATGTGGATGCCGTTAGACAGGAGCCGGATGAACCACACGTTCGTTCAGGTTGCTGCCAAAAACGGGAATAAGAGCAAAGGTCAACCGGGTGTGACCTGGGGTACTTGTTGGACATGGTTCGTATGGGGGGGCTCTGGGTGTTTGTTATTGAGGTTTTATAGGTATTTTGGGGCATTCCACTTCTCAAAAGTGAAATGCAGATTTGTTTTCAGGCAACATTGGTTGTATGTATAAAGGAAAGGGGGGAAATCAGCTCAGTTTTGCCAGTCGCTCAGGGTGTAATGATTTTAATCCAATATCCTTCCTGAGAAATTGATTACCTTGTTCTTTATTTTTTTTTCAATAAAGGAAATATATTCAGATTTTGTCAAGCTTAGTTTTACTTACATTCACAACATATATGTACAACACTTTTACATCACGATTCCCGAACATAATCAATTTGATGAAAATTAACAAACTAGAGGCAGTTTTTAAATTTTGCTTTTTTGCCATACTAAGAAAACGGGCGGATTTTTCGCTCACGGCTTCATTGATCAAAGCGCCCAATTTTGCTCTCACCTGACGTCAAAAAGTGATGACCAAACCATCATGTTGACTCGAATTGTTTCATTTCTGACACTGTAATATTGATGGAATTAATGAAAGTAATAATAAACTTTGAAAATAAGTTACAAAATGACATATTTTGTTTCATTTCGTTGTGTTTTTAATTAATTGAAGTGGCAACACTGCGATATGATGGTCACAACGACTTAAATTAAATGGATGGTCATCACTTGACGTCACCATTTGCCTCGATGTGGATTTGTCGAATCGTTTTCGAGTAGAGCTATTGGGCGGAAAATTCAAAAGGAGGCAAAATACTCAACAAAATGTGGACAATTTTCAACTTATTTTGATTTATATGTAATCGATGTTACTTAAGCTTTCATCCATACCAAATTTCCAAAGATAGAATCATGACCATATTTCCTGAAATTACAAAGGTATATTTTATTTAGAGTAATTATGGTTGGAACCAAGTTTTACTTAATACAGTGGGATTACCAGAGCATCAATGATGCAGTGGCCTATTAATAGCTCTATTTAAAGCTAATGTTCGCTCAAACATGGACTAGGTATCAGTGATCAGTTTAGGGACCTCTAAGAAGATGACGTAGTTAATAATTATTTGAGGACATTTTCTACACCAGCTAATATCTTATAGTGTTACCAACAGCTACCACCGAGTAGACAGGGATACCATACCAGTACACATACACTCATTGGTTAGGATTCTGTGTATTTTGGCCCATTGTTTTTATAGATATTTTGCATTTATTTGCATTTTTGCTACATATGCGGGAATAGGTTTTTTTTTGATGCCCCTTTGAATTTTTAATGATTTTCCTAAAAAAACATTAAAAAAATGACTAAAAAGAGAAAAAAGGGTTATAGCCGCCTCATCTTTGAAATTAGGGTTCAAACTTTTCATTCATTCTCCCAAATGGTGTCATGGTAACCGTGACGTAGCTACGTGGTCGCTGTGGGTCTACTCAGGTACGTTACACAACATCCACCTCTCCACCTTGTGGACAACTACCAGGGTAGCCATGGGTAGGTACAGCAGAAGTAGCCATCACTGTATACTAATAAACTGTGTACTTGTAAGCCTATCTTGAGGCCTCGCAATTGAGCCCAGTGTGTACTTGTGTAGTAGATGCCGCGGTAGGGCAGTGAGTAAAGAAAAGGCTGGTAAAGTTTGTAAAGTAGATGCAAAGGTAGGCCATATATGTAATTAGGGCACATAAAGGTGCCAATTTAGGTTTGAAGAACATGATCATGGTAAGGGTTGAGATTAAAGCAATATTAGCACATTTTTTTGAAGGGCGCCCCAAATTTTTCAAAAAAATTGGAGACTGTTTACACGTGTTGACATTGGTAACTGGGCTAGTAAAACAACCTGTGAATGGTTAAGCTCGAAAATGTCGAGTGTCACAAACAATGGAATTTTGTACTAGAATAAATATTATCGGGGATCCCCGATAATAATTCAACTGCTGCTGGAAACGTCATTCCTATATGAAATAGCATCATGTACGTAGTGTCTACGCTCATCCATGAGTTTTTTTAATAGTGGGGCAAGTCAATTAGGGTTATTTTTTCGAGGTGGCACTATTCATCTTGGTGGACATAAAATTCGCATTTCCACCTCTGCTGTTAAGTACAATATGGGTTCCCAATTCTAATGACAACATACTATTTTGTGATTAATACGCATTTTTTTAGCATTCTCGTTCGAGGTATAGTTTCCTAGACAATTACCAACCTAACTGTGCAAAAAAAAATATCAAATTTGGAAATGGGGGCGCTCTTCCAAAAATGTGCCAATATGATTTAATTAAAGGCAAAGAATATATGATCTAAGGTCAACATCATGTGGGGACACTAACTATGCAAGGGCCATTGTATCTGAGTGTCATTGAAAAATCAATCGAGATATGTGGGTACAACCAAAGCAAGTGTATAATTCTGACCATTTTAAGGTCACACGAGGTGAGACCTGGGGGTTCACATGAGTCAACAAAAAAAAAAAACACGGTGGGGACTGGTCTACGGGCCATTTTAATCTAAGGTTCAAGGAAATCGACCACTTGTTGGATACCACCAAGCAATTTTATAATTTTGTTCCAAGTTAAGGTCACATGAGGTCACAAAGGTCAAATGACGGTCACAAAGGTCAAATGAGGTCCACCAAACATATGGGACCCCCCTACCCAAGGGAGAATGTACCTAAGTGTGCATGAAAATCGACATAAATAATGTGGTTACACCAGCAATGTTATAAGTCTGACCATTTAAGTCACACGAGGTGTGACCTGGATCACATGAGGTCACCAACATGTGGGAACTCTAAGGGGCCCATTTTTATTCTTGTTGTTCAAAGAAAGGTCAACATTGGTGTATACACCAAGAAATTTTAAATTCTGGACCAACTTAAGGTCCACATGAGGTTACTAAAAGATCAAAGAGGTCACAAAGGTCAACTTGAGGTCACCCAAAACAAAAAACACAAAAAGGGGCCAATGAGGTCACCAACATGGTGGGACCACTAACCCAAGGATCAGTGTAACCAAGTGTCATGAAAATCGATCAACATATGTGGATACACCAAGCAATTTTATAATTCTGACCAATTTTAAGGGTCAATGAGTTCAAAAAGTCAAAATGAGGTCACCAAATGTGGACACTACCCAGGGCCAATGTATCCAAGTGTCATAAAATCGATCGAATATGTGGATAAACAAGCAATGTTATTAATCTTACCCATTTTCAGGTAAATGAGTCACCAAAGGTCACATGAGG
>JAMKCH010024639.1:0-19517 GCA_023653785.1 Ophioderma brevispina | reverse complement strand
AGAGATTTTCCAATGAAGGTGCACTCAATTTCTAACCAATTGTTTTTTTTTTTTTTGCAATAATAAGCTGTTCTATATCCTGTGTGAAGTAAACTAAGCTTTTAAATTGAAGTCCTAGCATATAGGAACAACCCTCCCACACAAGTTTGTTATAAGATTCGAAGCCGGAGGAAATTGGTTCCTAGGGCATGTTTATACTGGGCATAATGTTTACTGCATGGAAAACACAAAATCTGATTCATCCTAACTTTGGAATTAAGCATTTAAGGTGACGTCTTTAGATCGAGATGATTATTGTAATTAATACACAAAAAAACCTGAGTCAACCTTTCAATTAGGTTCCAATGTAATCAATAAAGTGTTTGAAACTTTTAGTAATAGCCAAATGTACTCAAAAAGACAAGAACAAATTAGTTGTTCTTAAAAATCAAGTATAAGGGTAATCTTTTGGGAAGTAAGAGTCTTTTTATAAAATGGCCTGTGGCTTACACAGAAGTATGTTTCATCATACCACATACACATTGTTTTAAGCAATAACAGAACTTTTTGAAGAGTGCCCCCAAATTTTCGGATTATTTTTAGATTTTAACACAGTTGGCCCAATTGGTAATTACAATAACTGTGAATGTTAGAGCCAAATATCTGATGTATGCAAAAGAAGGAATTTTTTAATTTTTTAGTTTTTTTTAATAATAATATTTGAGATCGCCGATAATAATTCAACGGTGCTGAAATGTCGTTCCAATATGAAATAGCGGGAAATTGCACACTGTACGTGTCTACGCTGGTGCCGTTAGTTGTGCCGTTGGTTCAGGAAGGTCAAGTTTGAGGTCTCATTTTCATGAGTTGAGCACTATTTCATAAGGATGGACAGAAATTGGCATTTCCAGTTTCACCATTAATTAAAGGGATCCCGATTCTAATTACAAAATCGCGTCTTTTATGACAAATACGCATTTGGGAGCATTACCACACGCAGGTATAGTTTACAAGACAAACCAACAAAAACTGTGCAAAACTGTGTCAGTTTGAAATTTGAGTGCATTCTCAGAAATGTGCTGTTTGTTATTGCTGTAAGAGCAATTTTGTGTATTCAAATTCACTCTCTGGACTCTCGCCCATGACAAGTTTGCCCTCTTAAAAAATGGGAATATTATTATTAAGAATGCTTATTTCTCATTAATAAAATCTGTATTATTAATCCAGTTTATTGTGGTATTTTCCCATTTTGGATAGGGCGCATGTTACAGTAACTGTCTGTAAGAATGCTCCATGAATGGAATTTGTCAAAATGGGGGTGTTTCTCTATAGGTCATTTTGTTTCTGTTATACTTTCCAGTGCAAACCACAGCAAGTGCTATCTGGGAATACCATGGTCCTCCACAACCAAAAGTATCACTGTTTGAACATGCCTCCAACAAAATTCAATGCTGCATCCATTACTGTATGGAAATCCAGTGGCTACCTCAGTGGGGGGGCCGGGGGGGGCAAGCTGCCCCCCCGACACCAAAAAATCGGGGAAAAATCGGGAAGGGGATCCCAAAAATGGAGGACAAAAGGGGAAGGAAGAGAAAAAGAGAAGAAAAAGAGGGAAAGAGAAGAAGAAAGGGGAAAAGAAGAGGGGAAGAAGGGTAAAAAGAAAGAGGGAAGAAAAGAAAGGGAAGGGTGAAAGGTGCCCAGGCTGGGTTTACGGCGATCATAGCGCCGGAAACATTGGTGCCCTGAAAAATCGGGAACTCCTTGATCTTGCGCCCCCCTGAGGCTCAGGTCTGGTTACGCCCCTGATGGAAAGTCAGCACAACGACTAAATATACCCAGACCCGAAGTTGTCCCCGAACAGCGTACGAAGATCAGGTGGCCCCAAAGTGATTATATGAGCATCTACGCATTCATTTCATAGTTTTGGGCACCACCATATTTGGTTTACGTATCGTCGTTTTGGAAAAATCCTTAATGCATTTTTATGAACATCGGTAGTTACGTTTCGTCCACACTTTAGCAGTGAAACAACAACATAACACAACCGATGCACCTGCTATCAATCCGGCTCAAATATCTCTTTTTCCAAGCAAAATTAACAAGGTCATCGGTAGACTTTTTTGTGCTTAGGAATGCAGGACTTTTTAGATGCATTGTTTCTTTCTTGCCTTCCATCGATTGATTTTTTGCATAATTATTGCAGAACAAATTGGTCGTCGGACAATGGTTGCACACTGGGGAACTGCAACCTTGATAACATAACCGCGCGACGCAGAGTTGTTGCGCACAACAAGATGGCGCGAGAGTGTGAGAGGAAATCGGTTAACGCTGCGCCATTCCAATAACACCGCGATTCCCCTCTTGGTTTATTATTCCAGCTCTTTGTAAATAGCATCCACAGGTATCTACACTAAATTGACAGGAGTATTATTTTTAGATATGAATTTTTCTCAAATTGCACGGGAGTTGATTGAAGACACCTACCAGAACGTTTATAATTGGAAGGACAAACATGTACAAAACAAACACCTAAAACGCTTGTTTGAGCTTGCCTTGCTCGTATCGTCCCCAAGAAACATGCTTTGGAATTTCTTGTTGTGTACATAACAGAAATGACCAAATCAATCTTATTACATAAAGACGTAGTCCAAGCGTATTTGGCTTTTCACTAGGTTTTTGATCTAATACTTTGGTAAGCTTCAAATATCAAAAAACACGGATTCCAAAAAATTGAGGGAGCGTCTTTCTGGAAATGTCCTCATGTCTCGTTAAACTTGACAATGCAGGTGAGTTGTACACAAATTAGTTTCAGGCCAACAAATTGCCATCAATTTGCAATGTGGGTTGGTTGGTAGTACCAGCGTTTTGGACTATTTGGAGAGTAAGAAAGGGGGGCATTTATTAAATGGGGAGCATCAATTACACACCATAGTATATCGTAAAGATGGACAATGATAAATGGGGTATCAGCAATGTTTTATAATTGCCAACTCTTACCCACACCCTTCCCCATTTTGTGGGTATTTTATGGACCTACCATGGTGGAATGTGTCAAATGCTTTTTATTGGCATGAATGCGATGAACAACATTGGAACAGCGATTAGACAAAAAGTCATCGTCATATAAACAGTAATAGGTCAAACACCATCGTTTCATGCCCTTTTGAATTTTGTCCACTTTGTGCCGACAAAATTGCTTTCAGTTATTACTGTTGAAGGAAGCATGCAATGGATGCAAAACTGGGCCATGAACACATTCTGTGTCTTTCACACTGACTGATTTGTAGCGTGTCCTGGTGCAGATATTCATGACGTTAGGCATAAGGTAAAGACTCTTTTACGGAATAATGCGCAATCAGATCCTGGTTTAATTGTAAATAACAAGCTGATCTTAAATGACAAGAAGCCGGAATGTGGTACTTTCGCTCTCATTTTAGTAGATCGGCTAGAAACTCTCAGCCAACTATGACCATTGGCAATTCTGTTATACATTCCGTCAGATGAAGCACGGAACCTTGGTGGTCATCTCAGATTCATCACTAAGAATGATCAATCATGTTAACAGCTTATGCAAAGCTGCTTTCTCTCATCATAAAATTGGGCAGCTTCGCCCGTACCTTGATGAAAACATCTACCATCAGTTGGTCCACGCCTTTGTTACTTCTAGGCTTGGGATTCCAGCAATTCCTTGCTTTACTGGCCTTCCAGAAAGAGAATTTGACCAAGGTTCAGCGAGTTCAAAATGCAGCTGCCCGCGGCTGTCATTAAAATCCGTCGACGAACCCTATCACACCAGCTCTCTACCAACTGCATTGGCTTCCAATAAACCGAGGCAGTTTTTAAGATTCACTTCTCCTTATAAGAGCCATACACACATGTCACTGCCTAGTATCTTCGAGCTCATCCGCTGTAATCACCACCGAGAACCTTGACATCATCTCGCTGCCAGCTGAGTAATCACCAACTCATCAACAAAGTTCTATGGTGGTAGATTTTTTGCTTACGCAGCAGCTCATTTGTGGAATAAACTCCCTAACAGTATCCGCTTAGCTCAGTCCAGCAACTATTTTCAGTCACGTCTAAGACTTCCTATACACAACATTTTGGGCTCCTGATATGTTACTGTTTCTGATGCGTCCCGTTGCAGTCCCAATCACCGATCTGTGATTTTCTTTTTTCCCTTTCTTTTCTATTCTCTACCTTCATCCCATCCGGTTGCCTATGATAGTTGTTTTCATCAGTTAGGTAGGGTTAGAGGCCTCTGAATCCAGAAAAGATCAAGACTTAACCGATGTCGCTTTGGGGTACATACACACAGATCCTCACATCTGACGATTCAGGTGTAGCCCCATATGTTCTAGTATGGTAGGCAACTGGGTTTGTCTTTTTCTTCTATCTGTTTGGTCACAAATATATTCCTTTGAATTTCTACTTATATTTAAAGTTATTTTGAAATTGTTATAATTGATGTATATCATTGTTGTTTAACATTAGATTTTATCTATTTTTGTATTTGTCGTATTAATATTTTTATATTGCTCTATTCTATGTAAAGCGCCTAGAGGCTTCTGCATTATGCCTATATCAAGACTGTTATTATTATTATTTATTATAATCCTTGTAATCCTTGATCCTCTTATAGAATATTTCATGCTAGGCTAATTCCATGCGGTCTTACATAAGGATGAACCGATTTTGTTGCTGGCCCATGCTGGCTTGTTATCTCAGCTTGCTAACTAATTACACCAAATTCCTTATATGCATAAGGGAAGGTAACTACTTGAGTTTAGTACACCGTTACAACAGATATTACAAAACAGTCGTATTAACAGTTGGTTGATAAAAATCGCACAACATTGCATTAAATTATTAGTTTATTAAAATGAATTTATATTCCGTTGGTTACACACTGAAACTAATTACGGTGAGTAAAAAATATAAACGTTGGTGTTCATTACCTTTTTTCTTAACCAAAAGATTAAACAGTAAACTTCCCGCAAAACCACACTTTTCTGAAAATATTTTTGCAGACAATTGTTCAAGTGTGGGTTAAATCTTAATCCATGTTGGAAATCTCTATTTTGCACATTTTTTATTAAATATTGGTCACATGCCAATTTGAAAGGCGAGGTGGCAAAATACCACACATGCCGATTACCGGAGAGAGTGACAACGTTGCTGAGGAGTGTGAATTAAGTGATATGAGATCAGGCAGTAACCTATATACTTCAGACGTTCTTGATCGGTTTTCAGACTTGCTTAGCAAGGTTTGGTTGTACGGAGACTTATATGTTGGAATTTTCGACTGTGAGAGACTCACAGCTTCGTCGCTGAAAGTCGAATAGGGTTGAATAGTCTAGTCTAGGGTCAAAATCAAGACTTCAATGAGGACCGAGGATGAGAATTATTATGCCTGACTGAAATACAGCTCTATAGAACCCCATTGAAGTAATGACTATAGACTAGATTAGACTAGACTATTCAAGCCAGTTCTCTGCATATTACCTAATAACCCACAAATGGTTAAACCAAGCATTTAGTTTGTTAACCAACCCCATATTAATATAATAATAATAATACCCAACAAATGATTAAATTTGAAACCACCAACCTGGTTTTTATTTAACCAACATTGAGCAAAAGGAATTATCCAACAAATGAATAAAAGTTTTAACCAACCACATATTAGATCTTAAAGGGGATGGCCCGAATTTAAAAGGATATGAAGTTTTCATCTTATAATTGGCCTTCACTTCCAAAACTTCCTCTGTAAAGTTTCACGCCGATATTTCAATCCGTTTTGAGGCGATAGCCTAAAAACGTGATTACTTGTAAGCCCATAGAGTACTGTTGTAAAATTAATATTGGTCGCCAAAATGAGGCACATTGTTCGCTCATAA
This sequence comes from Ophioderma brevispina, assembly GCA_023653785.1. NCBI lineage: Eukaryota > Metazoa > Echinodermata > Ophiuroidea > Amphilepidida > Ophiodermatidae > Ophioderma > Ophioderma brevispina. Next base: position 13,638 of record JAMKCH010024639.1, on the reverse strand, counting down.
CTTTCCAAACCAAACATCCTTTGGTCTAAGATTTTTAACTGGTAACATGAGAAAAATAGTAGCTTTCTCTTATACCAAAGATGTTGACAACTTCCGGTAAATCTGGGCTTCTGGGACAGGCTAGTAGCACTCCGGTCATGGACCTTTACCCACTAGCCGTTGATTACTGTTTTAACAACAATAGTGGTTCCTAGTAATTCCTAGTTGATTAAAATTTCTCACAACAAGATAAAAATTTTAATTAACGTTTTAACAGTGTACAAGAAACTCACCTCTTCCTTCCAAAATTTTTTCCAAGTAGAACCTCTTCCCCTCTGCTTCCCCCACTGCACATGCCCCGGGACCAGTATTTACCCCCAGGTCCAAAGTTAACGATGAATGGAAAAGTGTATCAATATCACTGTCAAGTGCACCTTTTTTTTTTTTTCAAATTTGTTCTGAAGCACATGCCATACACATTCTTCCTCAATCCATCAAATCACGCGTCACAAGCTATTAATAGCTTGTAGGCCATAAACCCTAACGTCAAACCTTCTCAAGATCCCCGGATTTTAGCAAGAAGCTGGCGAGCAGCATACGGGATTTTATTAGAATCATTAAATGTCATTATTGAAGGAAATTCCTGAATAAACTTGTGGCTGTTGTCGTACCCTCATGATAATGTTATCCACTATACACACATTAATGGATGGTTAAATTAATGGGCCAGACACAACCTGCATAATTATACAATGAAGGTTGGTGACAAAGACGAAATACTTGACTTTTAAAGCTTGCCTTATTGTATGAGCAAGGCCGAATCAAGGTAGAACAGTATTTGCATCTGAACAAGCTTGAGGACATGGCCACACTTTTTATCAGCCAGCAAGGGCCAAAATGGGGCAAAAATTCATGATTAAGAAATGGGAAAGGTCTCCCATTATTTGTCCTTTCCATCCTAAAACTAAGAGCTGAGAGGCAAACCACTGTGAAACACATCCCAACTAAAAAACGGACACGTGTCAGTAGGGAATTGAACCCAAAACCTTTGGCAAGTACTAGGTGGAGGTCCTTTGAATCATCCGGTTACAATATGTCTCATTAAACTTTGATTCCACCCAGTCTCATGCTTAGAATTGAAAAACATGCCTATTATCGCATTTGGTGTAAGAAGGAATCTTTTTCCACAAAATAAGTCATATTTGGGGCCTCTACTAAAAATACCTCCTTCACAAAAATCATGCATCTTTTGTAATTTATTACCCCTTTCCAACCAAAAAACCCAAACATTTGGTATAAACAGTCATAAAGAAATTGAAGTATATAGTTAAATAACAATCAGTAAAGAAAATAGGTGTAAAACATTACACTGATGCAATCCAGCAATGGATGAGATGAGAATAAAGTGTATTAAAAAAATATATAGAACCTATGGTGCAGCGATTAGTCATTGACACAGAAAATGGAGAAAAAAATACATCGGTCCTCGGACGATGTGATGCTGCGGTCGCGGTTTGTAATTGATAGTAGGTATCCTTTGGCCTTTGACCTTGGCATGTGCCCTTGACCTTCATGACAAATTGAGGGACCCAATGTTGCACCTATGTGATTCAAGTTTGGTTCCAATTGAAACTTCAACTTTTGATTTTAGGTCCAATTTACATTTTCAGCCTATCGTACAACTTGACCTAACATGACTTTGACCTTGGGAGGTCGACCTTGACCTCATTAACATATGAGGGATCCAATGTTGCACAGATGGTTCAAGCTTGGTTCCAATTTGAACTTCAAAATTGTCAATTTAGGTTAAATTTTACATTTTCAGCCTATTTTACAACTTGATCCTCACATGACCTTTGACCTTGGTTATGTGACCTTGACCTCCTCAGCAAATGCGGGGAAAAAAATCCCCAAATTTTTTTAATTTTTTTAATTTTTTTATTTTTTTCCATTTCCCCCCCCCCCAAAAGTATGCGGGACTATTCCAGAAGCAAATTTGAAACCCTTTTCACGAAAACAACAACAAAAACCCCACGAACATCAACAACAACATGCAGGACATCGCACAGACTACAGGAATCAAAGTGATCCCATGTGTCTTCCTGCCTTAGGGCAGGCAACATAAAAACTGAGTGTAGCCCACCAAATGCACTGTAAAAATGGTGTTTGAAGACACTTCACGTGTCATCAGTTTTGAGCCATGTATCTATTTAGACACATAGTTAAGGTTTTTAAATGCAAGACACTTACAAATGTCACTTCTCTTGCAAGGCACTAATTTACAAGTCACTTTTTACAGACACTGTCGGTTTTGTAAGGTGTTGTCTGTTGTAATCATTCTGGAGACATGTCTGCCTAGAAGACCATGTCTTGGTTCTTAGATTATGTCTTCATTGGTTCTATTTTACTTTTATTCTATTTTTGAAAGGACTGTCACTGCCAGACATGTTCAAATAACACTAAAGACACCTTTTATCACCAGCATGACAGGAAAAACCAAGTGGGATCAGAAACCAGACTCAAGTCATAGAAATCATCATGCCGTGAAAGCACAAGCATGGTCATGAGCTGGTCACATGGCATGACAGAGTGATGGGAAGGACATAAGGTAATAAAAAAAAAAATTGAATGGAGACCTACAAATGGAAATTTAAGGTCATTCAGGCAGACAAAAGTTAGTGGAGAACAAGATCACCCAGTGGCCTAGGCATAACATGGATGAGAAAAGCCCAAGCATATTCTCGTGGTTCACATCGGAGAAGCCTTCATCATGCATTGGATCAATAATGGTGGTGGTGGTAGAGGAGAAGGATGAGGAGGAGGAAGAAGAGAGGAAGAGGAGGAAGAGAGGGGAAAAAAAATAAAAAGGAGGAAGGGAAGAGGAAGCGGGGGAGGGAGGAAGGAGAGAGGAGGGGAAGAAGAGGACAGATGGAGGAGGAGGAAGGAGGAAGGAGGACGGAAGGAAAAGAGGAGGAAGAATAGGGGAGAAAGAGGAAGAGGATGGAAGGCAGGAGGGAGAGAAGGGAGGGAGAAGATTGAAGGAGGGAGAGGAGGAGGAAGAGAAGAGAGGGAGGAAGTGGAGGAAGAGGAAGAAGAGGAAGGAAGAGGAAGAAGGGAGGAAGAGGAAGGAGGAGGAGTAGAGGAAGAGGAGGAATAGGAGGAGGAAGAGGGAGAATAGGAAGAGAAGAAGGGAGGAGGAAGAGGAAGCGGAAGAAAGACAGACGAGGAGGAGGAGGAGGAGGAGGAGGAAGAGGAAGTGGAGGTGGAGGAGGGAAATATATGGTTAACAGAATGCAGACTGGGCCAGAACACCCTGGTCAGAATTGAAGTGAATAAGCTATACACCGTTGTTGTTAGTTATGAGCTCATGAAGATTATGATTTGCATTTTTCTTTGGCAAGACAGAAATTGAAAGGATGCGTTTTCTATGGGGGATGATTACGATAGCAGGCAAGTTCAAAGCATAGTTTGGGGTTTATTTTGTTCTCGTTTGACCAAAATAAACCTTCAAACTGTTTTTGGTAGGTGCTTACACGATCAAGGCAAATTGAGAGAACATTGTATCCTCAAAAATTTCCCTGTCCAAAGTATATAACTTGATATAACCAGTATCCAATCACATAGATCTTTTACACCTCATGGATCTTTAAGGAATTTTACCAGTTTTGATCGGTTTGGGACCAAGTGAGTTTAGAGAACCAAACTCATCCAAGATAAAGACAGGTTTGGGCTCAGTATTATAATGCATATTTCCATGCCGGATTTCAAATTCATATGGTAGTAGCAATGGTAACAATATAAAGGCCGACTCAGATTTCCAGAGGAGGGGGTCCTCAATTTTCCACACAATCATGTTTTTTGCATATATACATAATGCTTGGCCATAAATATCACTAGTGAGAAATGGACCGTAAGCGAAAATCGAAGTCCTGCAAATTAGAAAATCACAGATTTGTTATAATTCCTGCATATAGAAAATCACAGATTTGTATAAAATTCTGGATCTGGAATTTCGAGTTTTACACAGTATCCTATGGCATGTGATACTGTACATAAACGTTACTGCATAAAAACAAAAAATCAGATTCATCTTCAACTTTGGAAGCTTTTGGATTTCGCATTTGATTCAGCATCTTTAGTCCTACTAAGTACAAGGGATCACAAAATGCTCTTTAAACAGAAACTGTCAAGCATTAGAAAAAGCCAAATACAAATACGATTGACACTGTCTATATATGCAAGAAATATAGTCAAGGGTGAACATTGATGCTGTTAGAGCACAATGGTGTGAATCCTGGGTTTCCTACCAGAAATCATTTTTTACCGAAATTCCTATCCCACACTGCACCACCGATGTACGAGTAGATATGCATCACTCATGCACGCTTGGGGTTTTGTGGCCTCCTTTAAACTACGCGCACAAATTTTTTTGTGGCACAAAAATTACAGGAAAGGAAAGGGGAAATCAAAGGAGTACTAGTTACTGGTAAATTCTGTACAGCAAACGGTTTCGTGCAGTTATGACAGAAAAAAATGACCGTTATGACACAAAACACCATAGAATATTATATGCGCTATTAGTTTTATCTACTCGTACACGTTGGTGTGCAGTGTGGGGATAGGGGAATTTTGTAAAAAAATGATTTTAGGCAGGGAAACCAAGATGATCAGGAACCACGTATTGTGTTGAATTGAATTGCCATCACAGGTTTCAGCATACACCTAATGCCTCGATCTCAAACAATGGGCAAGTAGATATCCTTAAAGGGATAGCAGCGATGTGCTAATCCGAAACATCGAAAAAATCATCAAAATTCATATTTTTATATTTTTGTTACTCGCATGGATGTGCTAACTCACCGCAAGTGTTTGGCTTGAAATCCGGTATTAAAGGCAAGGCAGTACTTTTATCTGATTCTGTAATTTCTATTCCGTTGCGTTATTCACAAATTCCAAATGAGATCAAAAAAAAAGCCTTTCCGGTGAATATCCACAGCATTTCAGGCGTGATATTGGGCACTATGATCAACCACAGTTGTTTTACCTCCAACACAAACATTATTGATCTTTATTTATTAGTACTGGTTGTAAACCCCAATCAGCTGTTTCGTACAGATTTCGAGACGCCTTCGCTGTATGTTATTTGCGGGGAGACGGTATGAACAATTTCCTCAAATAGTTCATTTTTTTCACTTATTTGGTGGTTTTTTTTACATTTAAAGCAATAACGATACATAATTTCTAAAAAGGAAAAATTTTTAACTTAAAAACATGCATTTCCACATTTTTCGATCTCCGTATTATCGCTGCTAATCCCTTTAAACCCCAGAGTAGTACTAACTGGTGCTGGTCACACCTGATCTTATATGATTTATGAGCCAATCAGCAACGCTGTAAGAATGGGCAGTTAAGGCTGGAGAAGGCTAGAGCTTTATATTTGAAAGCTGCATTTCAAATGGGTTAAAGGTGCGGTACCGATCGTCTTGGGACCCCACTGATGCTACCGGAAGTAGTATCGATTTTGATATCAGATAAAGGCCATATTTTCTTATGGCGTTCCTGAAATTTGAGCCCTCAAATCCATTTCATTCCCAAGATATAACAAGAAACCGGCATTTTAGTGGTTAACCATCAAATATTAGCAGCAGTATTGAATAGGGGTTGCAATATGGAGTATTGACGTCTACGATAAAAACCGCAAGTTTGTTTTCCCACGTACTGACGGGGTTTGTAGTGCTAGTGCCAGGCTCTCATATCAAGTAGAGAAACCCACAATACACATTAAATCGGAAAACAAGCACCTTGAAATGAAATGAAACAACTTATATAATATTAGCCAATATTGTAATACGAAGTGCAGTACTAACGGGTTAAAGTTACAATTGGAGATGGGTCACTGTGGTAAAATAATAATTGAATAATCCGAATGATTTTCCAGAGCCTGACATTGTACACCCATGGAGGTATTGAAGTCGTAACGGACACTTACACATGTCAGCGTGATGATGGAAGTGGAATCCGAAAAAGGGGGTGTCCGACCATGAAGGAAAAAAAAAAAAAATCATCACTTCTGCTGGTCGAGATAGAGGTTTGGAATGTGAACTCCATTATGGAATGGGCAGAATCCATTATATTTCAAGAAAACCTAGACTTTGTTTACATATAATTAAACAAATAAAATTCAAGAGCCGGCTTTAAAAGTAAAAAAAAAATCATTCCATTTCGTGTAGATCAAAATACTGCATTTTTTCCAGAGTATGGTCACTAATTGCAGATCCAAATAACCCTAATTGTTGGAAGACTGCAAAGGAATCTTTTTTGCCAATAAATCGCAATTCAGGGAAATGGAAGTATGGACAAAATATGGCAATAAAATTCAAGCAAAATTTCAGTATGAAGGAAAAATTTAAAATTGACCAATTAAGGGGGTGAGACTATTGGTGGTTTTGAGGTGAATACATGATGGCTATTAAAAAAACAGTAAAACTGATATAAATAATGTCCGTACAACTGACATAAAATATCAGTAAAACTGATATAAAAATATATAAAACTGAATAAAAATATATCAGGAAAAAACTGATATATAAATAATCAGTAAAACTTATATAAAATGTATCAGTAAACTGAATATAAAATATCTCAGGTAAAACTGTTATAAATATATCAGTACACTGATATAAAATATATTAGTAAAATGATATAAATATATCAGTAAAATGATATAAAATATTCAGAACTGATATAAAAATATATATCGTTAAAGTATTAAAAACGGATCAGAAAACTTAATAAAATGTATCAGTAAAAACTGATATAAAAATTACCATCATCCAATTAGTTGTTCTGTCGTTCAGTAAATTCACGTTAGAGGTAATTTTCATGAGATGGACACTATTTCAGGACTATTTTATATGGTGACGTAAAGTTTGAGGTTTTCCAGCTCAGGCACTAAATTACAATCAGGGCTCTAAATTCTAATTGCAAAATCACTTATTTTATGCAAATTGCATTTTTGAAACATGTACCACTCGCAGTGAAAAATGTGCAAAAAATATCAAATTTTAGAATTGGGGCGCTCTAAAAAAAATGCTGTTATGCTTAATCTATCGTTACTGAGATTGGAAGATAAAAGTATTCTTTCACAAAGGAGATAAGCATACAACGCTTTTAAGGGCATGTTCGAATTTGCCTCTTGTGCTCTCATAATGAGAGCCTTATAGCACTTGCACATACTCCCCATCAAGTACATTGGAAACAAACTTGCTGTTTTGATGGTAGAAAAGAATAATGCATATGCAAAGCCTATGAAAACGTGCTATATTGCGGGTTCACCATTAGAACAGCGTTGTTTTTATATCTGAGAATGAAATGCGATTTGAAAGCTCATTTCAGGATGACGATGAGATAAATAAGGCCTTTCATCCAAAGACAATCGGGGAACATGCACCTTAAGAAATTATAAAACAAAAAGATTGTACAAGTAGAAATGTACATAATACAAGATGAAAAAAAGCCAAAAAATTAAAATACACATGCAAAGCAAAATGATGTGAAGTATTTATGCATTAAAAAATTATTTAAAGTCAAAGGTTTGTACAAATATACACATGATTACAAAATAAAAAATATATGTAAAGTTACCATGTATTATGATAACTATGTCCCCAGTATATGCATATGATGTTATAAATCACAAGTCATACTTATATGAAGTTCAAACTGGGTAAAATACCACTAAGGATACCTATTAAAAAAGAAGAGCTGAGCGGTTAATAATTAGCATTTGAATTCGCTGAGCTGATCGAAGACCCATATAGTATAATAAGGTACAATGAACTGAATTAGACTGTCCACAATTCCAACAGCTATTGTGTGAAATTACATTTACTAACTTTTAGCGTCCATAAAAAATATGGTTTGCTGAGTTAAAGGACTAGCAGAAGTATTCTTAATTACCACCCTTGAGCAAAACTAAGCATAAAGAAAGTTATTACAGAAAGATTTTTAGTAACACTACCTCTTAATTGAAATTTGTCAAAAATTTCCAGTATGTCGTTTAATTTTGACACTTTGTTTTGTTCAGAGTGACCAATTTATTGGTCATTATGAGGTGAAACGTGTGATGAAGCTTCTTTTGCCGAATGCGGAAAAAATAAGAATTGCTTTAACAACTTCCGAATCAAATCAAACCGCAAGCGATGCGATTGGTTGTCCACTGTTTATTGCAAATCTTGCAATCGTTGAATTGGCACCAGATGTATTAATTGATCCATTGATCTAAGATCGCGAACACCCACGGATCATATGTTTGACAGGAAAAAAATTATGGCACTTGTTAGTTGCAAGCCAATGCAGTGCCTTCGCATGTTTTTATGCCACAATACATATAGTTTTGCATTCACTAGTTCATGATAAAAATGATACACACTGCCCAAATTGCATGTGTATATTTCTTTTGGTGTCAAATTTCCCAATTGCTTGGTTAACCCTCCAAATGGGTTAAAAATGTGACATAAAAAATCTATTCAATTTGACAACGGAATTATTCAGTTTGATATTGATGTGGTTATTCCGATTCTTTTTTAACCCAAATTTTTTATTTGATTCGGTTTTTGAGTGATTTCTAAAACATTTCTGTGTCATTTTTTGACACATTTTTCCGTGTCGTTTGACCAATAATAGGTTGTGGTTCCCGACGGCGAATACTTTTCTGTGTCAAATTGACAATTTTGTGTCAAATTTAACCAACCTAGAATAAGAGAGTAAAATTAAGTTGATGTTGTTACCCATGGGGGATGATGAAACTGCAGATATAATGGTTACCATTTAAAACCTAAAACATAAAGGGGATTATCTTTTCCAGCTGTATGCAAAAATGTTTTTATATAAAACAATATAATGAAAAAAATCTACCATCACCGAAATTGGGTCCACGCCTTTGTTACTTCTAGGCTGGATTCCTGCAAATCCTTGATTTATGGCCTTCCAGCAAGAGGAATTGACCAAGGGTCAGCGAGTTGTTCAAAATGCAGCTGCCCGTATTGTCCTTAAAATCTGTCGACGAGACCCCATATCACACCAGCTTCTCTACCAAACTGCATTGGATCCAATTAAACAGAGGCAGTTTTTAGAATTCTACTCTAAATTATAAGGCCATCCACAGCATTGTCCATGGCCTATATCTCTGGCTTCATTACAGCTGTATTCACCACCGAAACCTTGAGATCATTTCTTGCTCCAGATGAGTTAAATCACCCAAACTCATCAACAAAGTTCAATGGTTGATAGATCTTTTGCTTACGCAGCAAGATATTTATGGAATAAATCCCTACAGTATCCGCTTAGCTCAGGTCAGCAACTATTGTCAAAGTCACGTTGAAGACATTTCCATTTAAACAACATTTGGCTCATGATATGTATCCTGTTTCTGATGCAGTCCAATCACCATGATCACTAATTTATAATTATGTGATTTTGGATCTTTCTTTTTCGTATTCTCTACCTTCATCCAATACGGTTGCCTAGGATAGTTGTTTTATCAGTTAGGTAGGGTTAGAGGCAGCTGAATCCAGGAAAGATCAACACTTAACCGATGTCGCTGTTGGGTACATACCACCACAGATCCTCACAGCTGACGATCAGGGGTATCCCAATATGTTCTTAGTATGGGAGGCAAACTGGGTTGTCTTTCTTTTATCTGTGGTCACAAATTATATGTTTGAATTTCTACTTGAAATTTAAAATTATTCTGAAAATTGTGTATTAATGAGGTATATCATGTTGTTTTAACATTGCATTTTACTCTATTTTGTATTTTGTCGTATTATATTTTTTATATGCTCCATTCTATGTAAAGCGCCTAAAGAGGCCTCTGCATAGGCGCTATATCAAGATGTTATATTAGTATGATTTTAAAAGGACCTGCTAGTATTTTTACAAGCATTTTCAAGGATAATGACGAATGACGATAACTAAATTCTCATTATAACCGACCTTGTCCTAAATTTCATTAGATTTAGGTTGCTTTTAATCTTAATTGACAGAAGGTAGCTCACCATTCTTAGTAAAAGAACAGAATACTTTTGTTTGCCTGGCCATTTTTATGATTTTCAGCTCAAAAGGACTAGTAATTGAATTTGATTTCCGTGTAAGTTGTTAAGTTTTTGGGTCCGATTTATGTCTATGGATTCTCTACTTGATATGAGGAGCCTGGCACTTGCAACGCACCATCGGGTTGCACGTGGAAACACCTTGCAGTTTTTAGGGTAGCAGCAATAATGTAGTATGCAAAACCATATTCCAAACTGTTCGAATATTGGTGGTTAACCATTAACAGCAGTTTTTTGTTTATAATCTTGGAGTGCTAAATGGATTTTTGGGGCTCAGATATCAGGACGACAATGTGAAAAATAAGGCCTTTCCTGTATCAAAATCGATACTAATTCATGGTAAATCAGGGGGGTCGCAGAAGAAGATAGGAACATGCACTTTTTAATATCATTTCAACAAATTTTACCAAAATCAATAAAATGTCAATTTTTTTGCTATTAGCAGTAGACAGCATTTGTTGAACAGTCTATAGAAAAAAACCAAGAAACGATAGATAGGCAAGGAGTCCCCAGAGGGTTAATGATGTTCTTGCAAAGACATAAATTGTTATTTCTCGGAGTAGAGCTAGGTGGTAGAATTAAAAAATATAAATATGGTGCGCAATGAAAGATATCGCATATCAGGAGTCCCTTTTAAAAAAATGAAAGCCCTAATTTTGCAATGATTGTAAGTAAAGCTTTCCAACAAAAATATCCAATCCTGACAAGGATTTAAGCTGAAAATTAATGTCTTTGGTACAAAAATTGTGGAACTTCTAATTTCCTTATTGGAGGCAAATGTAAATTCACATCCCTAGGTTTTACATTCAAATATAAACAAATCAAAATCAAAAACATAAAAAAAATAAAAAAAATTCTGTAGCAAAATACAAGGTCGAGAAATTTTTTTTAAATGCATGTTTAATTATGTTTGAAATAAGAACCTGGGATATAAAATATGGATGCATTGCCTTGAATCTCTGTTGCACTTTCAACTAGGTTCAAATGAATGTTCTTAACATCACATAGTGAAGTGAACACAGCGACTTGGCCAACAAGGCTATTGGTCAGATAGCTTAGAGCATTTAAAGCCCATGCCATCATCTCCACTGTCTCGCCATCAGAAGATATCAACAAGCCAATGTCAAAAGTAATTTCCGAATCTCTGATTCCGAGCCGCTGAAGCATATTGCCGCTCTTTGTCATTACCATGCTAGACATATAGTTTAGCGGCAGGAGAGTGCAACATGCAGTTTTGCCGGAAAAGAGTGAAAGTCAAAAATTTTTTAATAACTTCTGGTTAGTTTGCAGGGTAATGCACCTTGCTATTTGACCAAAATTGTCAAGTAACCCCCATGCCCCAGGCATTCGGTGATCTTCAGCGACTCCTGCCCCCCCCCCAGCACAACGCCTTTAAAGGTGCAACAAGAGCGTTTTGAGGTAACCAAGGTTGCATCATAATAGTAATATATAGACTAGACACTCAATAGATTTCCTACCTGGTATTTGGCTACAGAAAATTCCTTAAAAAGGAGAAAACAGTGATTTGATTTGCTGATATTTCAATATAAAATATAGGCTTGAATTTCGTATTGCTCCTAAACGAAATTAGAAAGTTCACAATTTTTGTACCAAACAAACAATTTCTCAGCTAATCCTTTCAGATGGGGTATTTTGATGGAAACTTTACATCAGGGCAAAAATCAGTCCTTTCGATTGTTTATGGACACCTGATATTGAAATCTCTCGTTGCACCTTCAAACATCATTTCGATTGCTAATTATACCATGTTCAATTCATAACCAGTTGAAAAAGTTTTAAGCTCTAGGCCTCTTCAGGCCTACCAACATCCTTACCACATTGCTGATTGGTTAAAAATAACATAAGTTAATCAGCAAGTATACTTGCAAGGTTAAAGAAAATTCAGCTTAACTTTGATGGAGAAAGAGAAGCTTTTAAATTGCAGCACCTCGATTATGGAATGCTTTGCCAGCAGAAGCTGCGGAACTCTCAAATTCTTTGTTTACTTGCAAGAAAAGTTTGAAAATGTATTTAAGGACACTATCAGTGATTCACTGGAAGGACTCAAAATATTTGAAATTTGCAGGAGTAGCTTAAAAAAATGAAGGATAAATCTGAAGAAGTCTCAAAAGTTATTTATTTTTTTAACTGGAAAATTGCCAGAAAAGAAAGCAGCAGTGTTGAAAGATATCAATCTCCATTCAATTACATGTTGCAGTAAGTGTCTAATGACTAAAACATCCAATTTTGTCCTTATTAGGAAGTGTAGGGATCCCTCTATAGTAAATTATATGATGGAGTCTATCCTAATCACTTCAAAAGAGAGATGGGCACTCCATTCCTGTGTACACAGGTCTGTCCCCTTTACCATTTTTTACATACTAAATCATCCAAAAGAATAAATTATCACATGAAAATAAAATATAAACAGAGTGTATTGGCATACTGTATTTTGCACAATGAAATGAAGCAAGCTCAGAGCACCATGCACTGGACTACATGCTCCACACCGTAATGTACAAGGCGCTATGAGCTAGTAAAATCACAATTCCCTTGGCACAGTTCAGTAGCTTTCATTCACCAATGTATTTAGAAAATACGACCCCTGGTTTTGGGGTATGATATATGATACCCAGATCACACAAGGTCAGTTCATGTCAATGTATGTACAAGTACAACCCACTGAATACAGACTGAACCTGCAACATGCATAATAATAAGAAGAATAATAAAAGAATGAATTTAAAATAAATTGAATTTAAAACAACAATAAACAACCCACCCCCCTAAGAAAACTACCACCCCACCACCCCTACCCCTACTCCCATAACTTCCTTGTACTTTTCTTGTTGTAGGTTACAACATACAAAACCAAAAATACAGGTTGCTTGGGCTCATAAAATCACACAAGTATTATTGCTTTAAGAATTGAAAGCAAACTAAGTAGTGGAAATACAAAGTCATTACTAAAACATCAACTGAGAGATATTGACAAATTCTAATGAGAGAAAAACATGAAATTGGAACAGCATCAAAAATAAATGGAGTACTCTGACTGAGGGTGTTAATATTTAATGACACGATGATCCAGATATATTACTAGTATCTTTGTATTCTGTAATGCATATGTTGAAATAAAATGTTTTTTCTTCTTCCCCTTGCTCTGGGGGAAACTGTTACAAGAAACCATGGTATGTAAATATTTGATGAATTGTATGAATTTGGAAGTACCCGGAACCCTTCATAGCTACCTTGAAAGTGGGAATCATTTTTAGCAGTGGATGGCTCACTCTCTCTCACAAGTCTTCGACCCAGCAATAACAGCCAAGAAATCCTAAAGTTTAATATTGTTTTACATGTAATTAGACCTTGAAAAAATTATGTTATAATAGCAGGTGAGCCAGATCATCCAAAATAGCTATATTGGTATCACCTGGGGGTCAAAGAGGCACTGATACCAGGGTTCCCAACACTATGACATACACAAAAATGCCTCATGGCCATTCTGATGGGGGAGTGTAAGCAAGTTAGAGGTCACAAAAGGTTA
>JAMKCH010024638.1:0-35875 GCA_023653785.1 Ophioderma brevispina | reverse complement strand
TTATACTCGTCATTAGTGTTTGTAATTGATAATTGATAACAGTGACAACAAAAATAGATTACCAAACCCTATTTTTGCCAACATGTTTTTAAATGAAAACACAATTTTTTAGCCCTTGTTTGATGTGATAATCAAGATGCTAAATGGAGACAATAGTGTCCATTTTTTATGAGGCAAATAAGGTATCTCAGAATTGCTACAAATGCATTGTATTTTATGTTACAGAGACCTTCACCTTGTAGAACAGGGATTCACAATTATTTTAGCTGAAGGGCCAGAGAATGCCAAACATATTTGAAAGTTCCCTACTTGCGGGCCAAATACACATGAATTTCTCTGTTTCCCTTTATATATTTGAGCAAGTCAAGGGCCAAAAAACAATGGTTGGCGGGCCTGATTTGGCCCGCCGGCTGCCTATTGAGAACCCCTGTTGTAGAATTACCAATCTGAATTACTTATGCACATTAAAATTAATGTTAGGACAAGTGTATGTTCCATTAAAGATGTGGCTGCCGAAGTTTTTTTTTCTTTTAGTGATTATCTGCTGTTCAAAGTACAACTTCTATTGTAAATAATGCTGATGTAATTCAAGATAATCTATATGTACAAAACATATACTGGTCTATTTATGTGAATGAAGTACTGTGTCACAACAAATAGTTGAATGTAAAATTACACTGGGCAAAGATAATTTAAAGGAACCTGCTACCTAAAGCTTACCAACGTCACCCATAATATTCAAGCACACGAGTATGCATGTATAATTTTGAGAGCATATCACTCATGTTACAATGTGCCACACCTGTATGCGTTGGTTGGCATAAAAAAAAAACCAAAGTATAGTCTTTGTTTAACCACACTTTCATGGATTTTCAACCTATTAGTCTGAATGTAGTTTAAAACACATGCCAGGAACTATCTTTCACCTCAAACGACACAATTTAAAGCCTTTTCTTGAGAGACACACATAGCACATTAGTCAAATTACAGTATAATAGTAGCAGTAAAGAAGTCACAGAAGGGAGCTCCTAAGCGTTGCAAGGACTACAGGATGCAATTCCATTTATTTTACTTGATAAAAGGTAGACAGTACTTTGTAATGTGAAAGCCTCTGTAATGACTGTGGCTCTCATCAACTTCATACTTTAGAGTGGATGAATTTTGCCCACCTTACATTTATTGAAAACCTTCAAACTTGTCAAGTGCTGTATATTTTTTTCATTACACTCAACTTATGAGTGTCATGACGTATGAATCATGATAAACATACTTTATATCCAGCGCATTTTACCAGCTAAGCGCTCTGGACATATACTACATGCACTAGTTCACACTTGAAGTTGATGCCATATACAACAACAATAATCAAATCAACGTTAATAAAGCCCAAAGCTTTGTCCACTAATTGTCCTAAAAGTAAAGTTATCCTAACAAAGGTTTTGTTTACTTATTCTGTTATTTTAAAAGCAAAGGAAATTTGATATCGGTACCATTTGTGTTTTCCCATTTCTGCCCCTAAATCCAGAGAAGTTTCCACAACACAGTGCTATGGTATGTCAGCATCCCAAGATCTAAGCATTAATAAGCTAAGTGGGTTCAAAGACAAACACTTTATTCTTAAGTGAGTCATCCAATCAGCTTCTTTCTTCTTGTCCATTTCTGATATTATGGCAAGTTCTTCTTTTCATCCCTTTAGAGCATGTTTTTTCGAGTGGTCAATTGGTAACTTGTGCATAAGAGTGATGGTCCATTTCAGGACTTAATGATTTTACTCCCATTTTAGCTTTCTTAGAAATTCTTAAACCGGGGGAAGAAGTTCCAATTGTTTATATGCATATTGTTCCATACAATCTATATACATGAAAACGATGAAAGATACATCAATTAAACTAAGATACCAAGTCTGTCACGTTCTGGGCAAGCTGTGTTAAATTATGTTTTGCTACCTCTACATAAAGTGTGTTTTCTTCCGATATTCCTCTAAAGTATGGGGGCCAGCTTGATCAGAGAGCCATTTTGGGGACTCATTTTCAATGTCCTTTCAAATTGACTGAAAAGTCTCTCATTTAATTGGCGTGTAGTGTGTACTTTGCCCTGAACAGGCTACTCACTCACCACTTAGTCCCCTCCAAATACTGAGAAATACCTTTGGATTGAAACTCATTTTATTTTATTTAGGGGGGGGGTGAAAATGCCCCCTCACAACGTGAATAGATTTTAATTCTCATTTCCCAGGGGGGGCTAATTGGGGACGGTTTTTGGCTGCTTAAGTATGAGTACTATGCTCTAAATGCAAAGCCACATGCCTATTTCACTGATTTATTATCCAAAAAAAAATCAAATTTGTTGTTTTTCGCTTTGAATGTCAGGGGACCCCCTAAAATCATGTGGAAAAAATGTTTAAATTACATAAATCAAAAAAAGCAAAATTCAGTTTCAAGAAATTGCGGTGGGGTGCGGTGTGCGGGGTGACTAATTTGCAGGGTGCGGGTGAACTACTGTGCGGGTATGCGGGGTGAGTATTTGCGGGGTGATTTTTTTTGCGGGGTGACTTTTTTGCGGGGTGGACTAATTTGCGGGGTGATTATTTGCGGGGTGACTTTTGGCGGGGTGATTTTTTTTTTTGCGGGTGATTGTTTTTTTTGGCGGGGTGATTTTTTTTTGCGGGGTGACTAAGTTGCGGTGATTTTTGCGGGGATTTTTTTGCTGGGTGACTTTTTGCGGGGTGATTTTTGGCAGGGTTACTTGCGTGCTTGATTTTTTTTGGTCAGGGTATATTTTTTGTATTGGAAATATGGTAACTTGCCCTCAGATCGTCCCTACAAAAGCTGGTATCTTGCCCGTCAGATAGCCCTACCAAGTTACGTTCGATGCAGAAGAACACACGACACCACTAAACACCAACCCACTTCCCACTCCAGCAACGGGGAGGGATGATTTTACCGCGTCCGATGAGGTCCCCCCTGAACCCACCAAAAAACCATCTGTAAAATTTCGCTCCGATATCAATATTTCAATCCGGTTTGATGCGAGCGAGAGCTAAAAACATGATTGTAACCCATGCCGAGAGTACTGTGTAAAATTTAATATTGGCCACCAAACTAGGGCCCATTTTCGCTCATAAATTCCAAACCAAAAACATCCTTGTGGCTCTAAGATTTCCAGGGATCAAGATTAAATCATTCTCCTCGTGGTGAACCCCTGTTCTGCCTAAGCATAAGTCCACATTATGTCTTTAACATGACTTGTCATTAACGATGTGGATTTCTGCAAATACATACGGAATACCGTTTGCCTGTTAGCCCCCCCTTGTTACAGGCCAATTCAAAGAGCCAACTTTTCACACTGCAACGAACAAATAATCACAAGCTAGTTCAGAAAGCGATTTATATATATGTTTCCTTATATAATATATACCTTTCAGAGAGTAATACTTCCAAATTTTCCGAAAACGTAGCAATTCCTAAGTTTATTAAATCGAAACACCTTTCTCGTAGCAAGACTTTGCGGGAAACCGGCCTGATAAATGTGCCCTTTGATCCGGAAGGTCCCATACCGGTACCCTGGACCAGCTGAATCCATTAGCCTCTAATATACTGCACGGCCGTTATCCATTGTTGCTATGCACTTGAGCCGTCATGTTGGTTAGTTTCTCGAACGAGGGGCTAGGGACTCAGGTACTTACGGGGAAAACAGTAGAAAATTAATCCTTGTTGAAAAACAACAAACACGTGGTGACCCGTGTGACTTATTGCAAATGACGCATCTGGTGCCGTTGCGATTTTGCTTCCCTCATGCATTGGAACGCTGATGTGATTGTTTAGTCGCCTTTTTTCAGATTTTTGGATTTATATATTCGTTGAGTTTTTTTTTTTTCACATTATGTCATCGCATTTTATATGGTTTCAACTTGTGATGATAGTGAAAGTGAGTGATTGTTTCGCTCTTTGGGTAGGAATTTGGACCGCAAATTAGGTATGTGACAGGCAAAAGGGATTACGTATGTATTTGCAGACCTCCACATCCGTTAATGACGACATGTTAAAGACATA
This sequence comes from Ophioderma brevispina, assembly GCA_023653785.1. Classification (NCBI taxonomy): domain Eukaryota; kingdom Metazoa; phylum Echinodermata; class Ophiuroidea; order Amphilepidida; family Ophiodermatidae; genus Ophioderma; species Ophioderma brevispina. Next base: position 31,823 of record JAMKCH010024638.1, on the reverse strand, counting down.
ATGTGGAGTTATCTTAGCAGACCTAGTGAACCCCCGGTAACTGATCTTTTCAGGCCGAATGATAATCAACTGAGGCTACGCTAAACATCTGTGGTCTTTTTTAATTCACTGTCCTTTTTAACATTCACTGTTGGTCTTTTTATCTCACTGTATTGTTATCATGGCCCGCCAAGAGGACATCTATCTGATGCCTGCCTGGCACACGTGCCCTTATCATGGACAGGCAGGCATCACCCAGTGTCAAGTCAATGGCACTCAATGAGTCCCTTCCTGTCGTCCACCGTGTACACAGATTTCCAAACCCCACCACGCGTACAACATATTTAAGCTTGCTGCCGCTACGCAAGAAGTAAGAAGACAGGGTAAATGGAGAATCTAAATAGTAACTTTCTTCTGATAACCAAAGATGTTTACCACTTCCGGTAATCGGGGCTTCAGGACAGAGCTATTGGCTATCGTTGGTCCATGGACCTTTAATCTGTAATGCATTTCTAATTACAATGGCTAAAATATTTAAAATCTGTTGAAAAGAAAAAATTTACAGCTGCCTATAACGGTTGGTTATGCTGGTGGTCAGCCCATTATAAACTTCCAACTCTCCCAATAAGTAATTCAATAATAATCCCGGTAGATTAGAAATAAAATTGAATTCAATTTCAATTAAGCAACCTTCAATGAACCGATTGAAGTAGGTTAGATTGTTAAGAGATTCCAGTAATAGTACAACTCTAGTTATTTTCATATACAAAAAAATTAAAAACTCACCCCCGCAAAAAAATACGCCCACAACAAGAATCGACCGGTAAAAAAAAATGCCACACGCAAATCCCCACCCACCCCGCAAAAATCACCCTCCAAAAAAAAAATCCCCCCGCCAAAAATCGCCTGCAACAGAAAAAAATCCCCCGCAAAAAATCACACCCCCACACCCAGCAAAAATCAACCCCGCAAAATCACCCCCACAAAAATCACCCCGCAAAAAAATCACCCCGCAAAAAAACCACTCCGCAAACATTCCACCCCTCAAACATGTCACCCCACCCCGCACCCCGCAATTAGGTCCCCCCCCGCAACTTATGTCACCCCCCACCCCGCAACAACTGGCACACTAACATCTCAAATTTGGCTCTGTTGGTTTAAAATTGCTGATTCAGAAATCTTTCACTATAAAAGTATTTTGGGATTTTTTATTTTTCATCCCTACAGAACCACTAGAGATTAATCAGTATCCTCCCAAAACATGTCCCAACTTACCTACCGGACAGGTGGTGACCAGTTCAAAATTTTCTTAGTACCGTCGTACTTTTTTCATTTAAAGTTTTCTGAATTCTGCAACTTTTAACCATAATGGGCCAAACTTTGCTTATAATATTGCAATCAACCTATTTTTCTATGAAGACATAAAAATACAAAACCAACTTATAATCACAATGATTGTTATATTATATATGCTAATATTGTTTCAATGTTAGAATTTCATATCAGGTTACGTTCCAGTTACGCCCTCTATGTGTTGTCCAATTAGTCTATTTTGTAGGTGGGAGGTGGCCTAGGGGTTTAGGCGGGTCTTGCCTGTGGTTCAATCTAATCAAAGAAAATCCCAGGTTTCGAATCCCGGTGGGGTCACTTACTTGCTGGATTTATTATTTGGGTGCTCAATTCTGGTATTAATCTGTATGCTGCTATTGATAAATACCTATACCGCTCTCCACCATGTGTTCACTGGGCATTGGGCAAATGATCATGAAAGCATCCCGTCCCCTTCGAGGTACGTTAAGAATCCGTCGGTCCCATGTATAGAGTCACAACTGTACATTTACATCACAGTCAGTTGTCGAATAAAGTAGGTGTAAACCCCTGAACTGTTCCCAATCCGCCCCCAGTCTCAAAAGTGGGCCATGTTAGGAGCTTCCGTATCGTGGATACACACGGCCCCTGATTCCTTTCTCAGTGAAATAAATCCTGCCCACCACAGCATACTAATTACATGTTTGACACGCTAAGAAAGTCGTCTAGTTGCAGCTGGGCAACCTATTTGGGCCTATTTTTAGTAGGAGAACAAAGAAATTCTACTTGGTTTTATTATTGTTGCAACAAGTGTCAACTACTGATTATATAACTAGCATTTAAAAGTTTTTCTAGTACCCAAATCAAATTTTATAGGCCTGCAAAATCAGCGAAATCATCCATATAATTTCAAGGGGCCATGATAACCCCCCAAAAGTATAATGAAAACAAAAAATGCTTTTTTTTCTCCCGAAGACTTTTTAGGCCTAGCTAATTAGTAGTCATAAAGAAAAATTAAGGTCTCACATTGTTCAATTACTGCAGAAAAAGAGCACTAAAGGAGACACTTCAAATCATGGTCCGTCTGAAAAAAGCTCACTTTTAGGACGAGTCGTAAAACTTTGAGCACCTGTAACTTCGCTAAACGAAATGAATTGATTTTTTTTTCTTTTAAAGGTCTTGTTTCCGAATTTATGTGTATTGGTGTTCTCTACTTATCTGATAGCCTGCCTTGCACATACACCCCTGTCAAGTACCGTGGTAACAAACATTGCGGTTTTGATGGTAGAACGCAATACATTATTTGCAAAGCCCTGTCTAATATTGACGGTTAACCACTAAAACATGGTTTTGTTGTATCTTGGGAATGAATGGGATTTGATGGGCTCAAATTTCAGGACGACCATGAAAAAGTACGCCTTTCATCTGATATCAAAATCTTACACTTCCGTGTAAATCAGGGGGTCTCCCCAAGCCGATCAGAACATGCACCTTGAACCTCCTCTGTAGCACCAGAAAAGTACCTTTGAACGCAATTTGAACAAAAATCTGAGAGGGTGGGTTTCCCAAAACCTTGTGTTTTGGCATGGAATACCCAAATGTCAATTGTGTTTACACGCTTCTACACAAGGACGCCGAGGTCATATACATTCCGGCAAAAGTGAATCATTCCGCTGGTTAAAAATTGATCAAATGGTGCAATTGAGTTTTACCATCCGAAAGGCAATGTTTTCTTAAATTGCATTAAAAAATTTGGCTGTTGATTGTGATTTAAAGCTGAAATGGATGTAATAATTACAAACGGTTGCCCACAAAAGAGAGTCCCCCCCCCCTAAAGTTGCCTTTGATATGGCAAAGTGCCACTTTTTCGGACAAACATCATTTTTGGAAAAGGAAGTGTGTGTTTTATATGGCCATTAAGTGTTTTTGAAAAGCAACAACTTTTGTGCCAGAGCCAAATGTTCCGTGTCTTCACAACTTTTTAATTTTCTAAACCAATCCAGTTCTAAGTGAAGTTATGCAACAAGTCCTAGAATTTTAGGGGGGACGGATTTTTTTGGGAACCCCTTAGTTTTCATAACATTTTTACCGTGGCATTTGGAAGCATAAATTGCATAATTGTAAGACTTTTTTTGACATGGTTTTGTAAAGCACGATAAACGTTGTAAATCAGGAAAAGTAAGCAGGTAGTATTTGTTTTGCTATTGGTGTTCATGTGGTCTGGACGATTAGGGAGATCAGAGAACATCAATGAGAGTAAGGGTTGAGTAGGGTTTCCTTGAATTGTTATTTTTTTAAATTTTTGTCCGAGATAATATAAAACCAGAATACAATTTTTGCATTAAAATAGAACATTTTTAAATAACTTTTTCAGTTTCTTCCACTTTCACCGCAAGAACCTGTTTCTTCCAAGTGCAAAGACGCGGAAAACACCACGGTTTTTTCCACCTGGAAGAAACTGGTGAACCCTGAGGCCTAGCATCCATAACCAATTTCAAAGTGAAAAACATTTTACTTATAAGAAAATTGCAAAATAAAAAAAAGGTTTCGCCTTATCCAAAAAGTGAGGAGGGAGGGTAGGAGAATATATTTTTATTGCAGCCTTTATGATAAGGCCATTAGCAACAACCACTTGCCTGGAAAAAGTGGAGAACTTGGGGAGTGTCATTCCCGGGAAATTGTGCTATTTGGAGGGAAAATGTTTAACCCTTAAATATAAAGAAATACAATAAGAATTAAAGGGAAATTTTGTCTATTCCCGGGAAATTTTGCATTTTTTACAGCCCTGGCAACAACTTGGAGCGAGTAATTTTATCCAAGTTGTATTAAGAATTCCCGCTGCTACAAGTTTTTATTTAAATACAATGTTCTGCTAAGTGAGTCTGCAAACCTAAAATAGAGTGGGTCCATAACGAAAACAGCATTCCGATTAAATTTAAAGAATGCTTCTGCTTTGATCATATTTTCTAAAAGGGCCCTTGCATTGTGAAACCTATTGCCACAGGGTGCAATTTTGTTGTAACTTGCGGGAATCAAGTTTGATTCTCGCCAGTTACTTTTGCGAGAATCAATTGATTCAGACCTACTACGGTAAGATTATTAATATATTAAGGATAAAAGTTTATTCCCATGCTTAAATTATCTTGGTTTGGCGAACGTATAGTTATTACCACGTATTTAACTGTTAGAAATCTAACTACAGGCCTAAGTAAATTCTTAACATTGTTTTAAAAACCATATAATTTGGACTGGAAATTTTTTAATTAGGCCTACGTGCGTCGAAATGTGGGACACTACTGAGGCATCGCCGACCACTACATTTCACTACTTGCCGAGAGCTAGACACAAATATTCCTACATGTATGAGTCCACGTTTGAGTTCTTTTACTCACATAAATTAGTGATAAATTAACATAATTCCATCTCTCAATCTAGATTACTCAAGTTCTTTCATACCTGCATCCAGCATAGCTTCTAAGCAGACTGCAGAAGCGACTTATTTGGAAGACAAAAATCAATATTAATAAAGGCTTGGGATTCTGATTTTCATTTTCTTAATATTTTGTACTTATTAGGAGGCCCTCGTTTGAAAAAAAAAATCAAGATCGGATGCATTTAATTGCACAAAATGCACAATTTCGGGGAATTCTCAGCTTGCAGCATGCGAATTCGCACAGGTGCGAAATCTCTCTTCATATTTGCTGTCAAAACACAAAATTACAATGTTGAAGGCACCGTTATCAACTCCCGTCATAATTGAACAGGCTCACCTGTCTAAATTAGTCATTTACCTCACGAAATTTCAGAGCGCTACAGAACCGTCGGACGAGTCTACTTTCCCTGTTTACATTGGCAGACTGAAAAGGTACACTGAGGCAAAGCATTTACACTACCATATATATTACCTTGGAATTGCATATAAAATTTTGTTTTATTTTGTTACAAACTATGGAAAATAGACCAAGGTTTATTTCTAACTTAAGATTTTTTATTATCATTAATGTTCGTACGTTTTTTAGAATTTATTTTGAGCCGTTTTTAGAATTGTTTTGCCGTTTGGTTAAAATGAAAAACCTGCAGTTTATATGGTCCACTAGGGCACATGGTAAACACATGGCTGTGATGTGCATGGTTAAGTGATATTGGGGTCAGGTCAATTTTAATGGATGTGTTCGTAAACAGTACGTGTTGATCGACGATATGTACGGACTTCTGTCATTGTAAAGTAGACTTCCGCCTTAATATTTTGTTTGTTTGACAATAAAATCGAACGATATTCATGAGAGCTATGAGTAGGGTCCGGGAGGAATCCGCGGTTAGAAAACCCGTTCCGCGCGCGATTTTCGGCAAATCCACATTTTTCCGCGCACCAAAAAATCCGTATTTCCGCGCCAAATCGCGTGAAATGTGACGAATCGGCGTTAATAACGCACTAAAGGGTAATTGTGAACAACCATATCCATTTTACGTAAGTGTAAATAAATAAATAAATCGTCATGTTGATGAAAATTGGAAAACTGTTCGCGCTACAATCCTTGATCACAGCCGATACTTCCCTAACGAGACCTTCTTTAAACACTATTGAACAAAAGACCCCAAATATGCGCAAGAGTGCCAATAATATCAGCAGTGACAAGTCTTTCAAGGCATGTTTAGCGCTTTATGTTCTTTGACCGATAACAAGCGGCAGAGCCGATCATGTAACCTTGTGCAAGCAAGTAGTCTTTTTTGTTGATCCAATGACCATCATAATTACTCCCAGGGTACCAGTCGATCATCACAATGCACGTAAAATCTTCAAGTCGTTTTGGTTTACACTATTTGCAGCTCGATGAATTGAGTATGTACAGATCAATGACATGTACGTGATTAGTTTATTGCAGCACAGTATAACGTTTGCCGGCGCTTTGACGAACTGGAGCAGTTGTAAAGCGTTGACAAGCTAACAAAATTTGCTAGAATACATTTGTACCATATCAAAAGGTGGAAGAAAAAATAATTTGATGATTAATACTTCATTTTGAAATTGAAAGAACAACTCTCGCCGAAGCAATTGTTAGCGCTTAAAATTTGTTCTTTCCCGATTGAGTTTTACAATAAAGCAACTCCCTACCCCATTAAAGTAAATGGTAATCGCAAACATTTCCAGTCAAAACAACAGTTCAATTCATATGGGTGAATCGGGTGGGGGGGCTGACAATTGCAAGTAAACAAGAAATAACCAAACTTAATTAAGTCGGATTTTTTATAAAAAAATCATTATGAATAACAAACCTAGATTTGAAGTCCAAATAAAATTTCCAGCTGCCGCTCATCGCTCATGCTCAATAAGAATCATCGCCTGTTCAACCGTGACTCGATCGCTGCATATATACATTTCGAGGGTACGGCATGTTAATTTAATTATGGTTTTTGTTTTAATTGTGTTCCGACTTTTGATCATGTTGCTGCCCGCCCATGCGTTACTTGTGATTCTTAAAACTTCCTAGAGACCGCACAAGTTTTGACTTTGGCACACCCGCGATGCGTGAGACAACGAGTACCCCGGATATGCAATCAAGTAAGTGTGCACTCAGGTGACTAATTGACGGCCCATTATGATCATTGTTAACTATGTCCTTTTCATCTCCTAACGACATATCCATTGGTTTTCTACTACAATACCAAGTAACAAAGAGAGCAATAGATCATGCTTGAAATCGCTGTACTAATCAACACTGATCATGAGCATCGGATTTTGCATTCGCCCGCCTGCTGCGATCATTAAATGATCAACTTGCCGCCCAAATCGATTTTCTTGCCAATCACATTTTGATTGTTAAGAAAACAGTCGGGCAAGAAGATCAATTGACCTTTTCTTGTAGAAAAAATACGCAATCCGCTGTTTTCCGCGCGAAAACGACAACTCCGCGCGGAAAGGCAAATCCGCGCATAACATGTTATTTTCCACGATCGCGGATTCTCCCGGACCCTACTATAGTTTCTTGGAAGAAAAAAAAATCCTTGGTTGTGATTTCTCCTATTTCATATATCGTAGGCCAAGCATTATTTTTTTTATTGACTGATTTTTTTCTCTTGACTGAATTTTCTTGACGCGAATCAACTCTGATGCGCGTGTTAACATTCGGGCGCGAATCTTTACGCGAATCTTTACGCGATTCGCGTCGAAAATTGCAGCCCTGTCTGCGCATGTGGACTGCATAATATTAGGCCAGGAGGAACATAGCACCTTGTTTTCCTCGATGCGTAAATGGTCAAATAATTCACCGAACCTCTTCTCGGTATAGGTTGATGCACCTAGTGAGGTGTGCATTACTCCTGTCCTAGTCCTGATGACTAGATATTCTTTAACTTTTGTATGTTTCGGTATCATTGACTATCTAGTCAGACTGTTGTTGTGCAAGAAAAATCTTTTAGTGTAAGCAAAATTCAATAGCTGATTGGGCTCCCAAAATGTAATGGCTGCACTGGATATACACCGCACATCTCCATTTGTCCTAGCCTTACCTTAAAAATTACAATTGGATGCTAAGTTCTACAGGGAAAATTTATCAAAATTTGTGGAGCTCCAAATCTTCAGTGTACTTCTTCTAGTCCTCCATTTGTTTCGATAGACAACAAATCAGTGTCAATATCGAGAATAATTCAAACTGTTCGGTTCGTGCCAAATACAGTGTGCGGGAAGTATTTACCCCGTGGGATTTACCACTGTGTGGTCTGTGTCACAGACTGCAAAAATATTATCTAAAGGGGATTGCGTGAGAGACTAACGTTCATCGCTCGGGACTTTTCCCACACCGCCGTAGTTTACTTGGAGTCCGAATTGGGTGAGCGTGCCTGCGGTTGGGCCACATTTTCAGGCGATTGTTTTCCCGTTGCTTTACTCTCATCAAAATTAGAATACGCGCTAATATTGCCCCCATTTCCCTCCCATACACTCGAATTTGGCATGTCAATCGATTTGAAGCAATGTCCACAATTGATCTCATATAAAGACTAGCGGAGGCCCGCGCTTCGCCTGGCCCCTGGTGTCCAATGGGCGGATCCAGGAGTTGAAAAATGTCAAAATTACCGGGGGCTGAAGGCTGTAACTGGTCCAAAATAGCTCCAAAGGGCTAATTTTGCAGAATTTGCAGATTACCGGGAAGGGCCTCGCGCACCCCCTCCCTGGATCCGCGCATGATGTTACTTGCATGTTGCTTGTCTTGTGAACTGCGTCTACGGCAACCAATGTGCGCGTTTGGCGGGGAAGCGGCGACCTAGTAACTTGGCCTAGCAATTATTACTCCAACTATAGTAGCATACCCCTTGACCTTCATATTGAATCATGGATTCCCAAAAAATTAAATCATGTTCGTGCTACATTTTACAATCTTGCATGCATGCATGAATGGTGTATCACTTCAGTATTTGCCCTATTTAGTCCTGACACAAAAGCCCACGTCTTATCCTTACAAACTACACACACATTTGGTGTACATTAACATCTGAGACCGATGAGACATTTAATAAGTTCATTGGACGGTCATGAGGCTAAAAACATGCAACTGTACCCTTACTACAGCATTACAATGCCGATCGCCATGACAATGTCGGGCTTCGCCAAGACCTAACAACACCGCATATTTCATGTAGATATTCGCCATAAACAAATTAGGTCCACATTCCCAACAGCAATATTGCCAATTCACACTCTTTCTTGAACACAACATAGTTGGAATTTGACCGAATAAGCTCTGCTTTGTGGACAAAGTTTGGGGCAACAAATTTGCGTTTGCTGTTTACAATATAAAACATATCAATCCGCCACATCAACTTTTATTATAAACTACAGAGGGCCTAAAGGAAAAAAAAATCAGACCTGAAATAGACGGTGGGACCAACTCATCATCGGCCAACAGTCCAGGCCATCGCAATCGATTCAAGTGATTTGATGTTGCGTATCTGATCTGATCGGCATATTCCTCATAATCAGACAGACTTCTATTTGACTTGAAGCATATAACTAGTATTCGCCGTATTTTTTTTTTTCTTAAAAGAGGAAAACTAAAAAAAATACATTTATTCTTCCATACTTCGCATATTTTCTGATCATTAAAAAATGTTGATTTACTTTTCACGGCTCTTACTTTTCATGGCTCAAATATTTTGATGAAACATTGTAAAGCGTGTGGCATTTTCGGCTATTGTTTTTTGTTTTGTTTTTTTTTACTTCCACGCCCTCATAGGAGCCAACTGGACCAGCACTCTGGTACCTAGAGCGAATGATTGCAGGTAACAGACCCGGGATGATCCCCTACTCTTTTCATAAGGTCTGCACTTTTTACGGGCGCAGGATTGACTCCACTGACACACGGGACCCAACAGCTTTACATGACTCCCGAACCATGAGCGCCGGGCACCCATGCATATACCTGCACATTCTACGGCAATGGGTGGGATCGAGGAGAAATTGCCATATTCACCTACATAAATGCTGTCGTGATTATGCAATTTCCGACCTTATAGTAACTATTTGAGTATGACCAGAACCCGACTCTTGCGGGCTCGAACCAGGTCGCTCGGTCGTCTTATACCCTGCCGACGGTTCAGCGCCTTAGAACCACTCGGCCACCTCGCCCCGCTATTGTTCGCATCAGTAACGTTGAGTTAAAGAGACACTGGCCCTTTGAAAAATCGTGCGCCCTCAAGATTTTTCAATCGAATTTTTCATGGTAGTAAAGCTTTTATATACAAAAGGCCCTCACCCGAAATGAATAAGTCAAATCAGCTCCTTATTGTAAACGAATATTTTGTAATTTGCGTCGTCCGGCGACGCGAAATTCAGCAGACGACGAAAGGCGTGAACACAAGAACACGCACGCCGTATCACGTGTTCCCCCCACGCTTCAAATGCACACTGTTTGGACCGGTCTATATCCTTTTGTGGTTTTAATATCAGTGAGTACGAGTCAAATATTGATTACTATACACATTTGTTGATTAAAGTTAATGGAAAACTAAAGTTAGCCTACAATTACCTATATGTCTTTAACCTCTTATAAACCTCCTCTATCTGTTTTGGGGTAATGTTTATTTTTAATGGTGTCAAATATATCTCTGGTCTTCTTCCAATGGCTAGACTATCTTTTGAGAGCAAATTGAAGAAATTTCATCTTTTTGTGAAATGTTGCCAGTGCCGCTTTAAAAACGTGTGATATGACTTGCCTCAACTAAAGCACCATTGAAAAGACATCAAGAATGGGTTTCAAAGTTATGATACCTGGTTAAAAACTTATTGAATGCATGGCCGCCGCGCCATCGCCACCACCATTCACACACACAGCTGCCCCTGTAACATTTCATCTTGTGCAATGCAACTGCACGACGAATCATGACCTCCCTCTCTTCCAGAGATTCAGTTTCACACTGCTTTTGGTAATTCCTGTCCTCGAATCATAGAGATTTTAATAGCTGGAGGTTGTGAACCCTTGTGCCTTAACAAAAGCTTTAAATACCCCACATACAAATCCAAAGGGGTTATCCGGAGCTCGTAGAATTTGTAATATCTCAGTACAAAAGGTTTGAGTGATACTATGTTTACAGCCTGACAGGGAACCCCTGAAACGTGATTCTTAAAGCAATTTTAGCCACACATTTTTTTGAATAGCGCCCATTTTTTCAAAAATTTTGGCGATTTTTGCCGATTCATTGGTAACTTGGCTAAGTAAACTATACCTGTGATGGTTAAGCTCGAAAGTTATTGTCACAAACGAAGGAATTTTGTACTAGAATATTATTATCGGGGATCCCCGATATCATACAACGGCTGTCTGGGAAAACGGCTTTCCAATGTGAAATAGAGAATTCGGGAAATAGCGCCATGGTACGGTCTACGCTCATCCATTAGTGTGTTTTAATAATTTCAGGCAAGCAAGTTAGAGGTTATTTTCTCGAGGTGGCACTATTCTCAGGACGAACATAACGCATAGCTGGAACTGCTACGTTTCGTCCATCTGGGATCCCATCTAATTACCAAATCGCTTATTTTGGTGATAAATACGCATTTTTTAGCTATCTCTTCGCAGGTAGAGTTTCCTAACATTACCAACGTACTGACTTTGTGCAAAATAATCAAATTTTTGCAAATTGGGTGCGCTCTTCAAAAAATGTGTCTACTTTGCTTTAGTGCTGCAAATTGGCGCCTTAAGGTGGGGGGGGTGGCAACGATAAAATATTGTACAGGGGTCAACTTTCAAATTGATCCAATCGTGTTGAAAATATATACCATGTTTATGTGTTTTAACCATTATGAATTCCATACAAGGTAGTTTGTAATATCGACAGCCTAAATAACAGTTTCAGAGTTTAGGCTAAAACGGCAAAATCAGTAAAAGGGTCAATTTCTTTTGTGCAGGGGTCAAATTCCTCCGATTTGGATACAAAATGGTGCAAATTGTTGGTGGAGCTAATCGGATTACAATAAGGAATAGCTTTTGCCTGTCTTCAGTGCTCAGAGTCTGACGTCACAGCAGTTCAACGTCCATTACAATTCAATGGGGTTTGACCATGTTTCCCCTCTACTTTGGTAACTTAGGGAGTGTTCATTATTTACGCCAGGGGGGGTGATGGAGGTTTCCGTCTTTTTTTAACGCCTGTTTTTTCAAGTCCCCATCTCAAGTTCCTGAAATTTCATGTCCCCCCCCTGCTAGTAGACAAAATTTTCATCCCCCCCCCCCCCCGAATATTTCAATTATACAATTTCATACATTGTTCAATATCCCAGACCAGCCTGATTCAGAGATTTCAAAATACAACTTTTTGTTAATTAAATTAAAAAAAGTCAACTAAAACTAAAGAATAGTCAACTAAATGCTCCATTCCAAGTCTGAATGAAGAGGAGTTTTTGTTTTCATGCAGTAAAACCTTTTATGTACATATTACGTGCCATAGTATCCTGTGTATAACAAACATTCCGGATCCTGAAATTTTTTACAAGTTTGTGATTTTCTATATGAAGGAAATGGCTTCGATTTGAGCTTAGCTCTTTCCACACAGTTATTAGTATATGGACAAGCATTATGTTTATGTCAAAAAACACGATATTTTTGAAAAATGAAGGGCGCCCTCCTCAGGAATCTCTGAGTCAGCCTTTTTACGGGCATCGAGAGTGATTACTTCCCTTAGCTCTCCTTAACACGAACAGGGAAATGTTTCTTATTATTGAGAAATTAACTTCTTTTAAAGACAATACTCAACAATAAAATAGTCTTTGATGACTCTTTTTTACTATATTTCTTTACTGCAGAATGGTAGACATCAAATGATATTGTGGGCGTAATAGTGTTAGGGGGTCCTATCTATCTGCATTTTAGTCAACACTGATCCTACAACACTCGTCACTGTTAGCAAATTGGTCACAAAAGGTCGGCATGTTTTTGTCTGGTGCTTTACAAATGCAATTGGAATGACAATACATTCACGTAGACTTATTGTGAAAATTTATAAAATTTTCACAGATGAGTGGCGAAGGTAGTGGATGTGGTGCCTAGGACAAGATGTTAAAGTGGTGCCTGAGCGCGTAGTCACGGGCAATAATGGGGTGGGGTCAGGTCCCGCTTTGGGTCGCCCCGGCGGGTGTACAGGGGGCTAGCTCCTGGAAGCTCTTGGGTTTTAGCAATGTTTGAGTGCCTTCAGAGAGCGCTCAGTTATCTCATATTTGAAGGAGATGAATTATTTTTTAAACCATAATATTGCTTTCCCCTATCCCAAAGCGATCTCTTTATACTGAGCACTGTCAGAGAGCACTACCACTGTATCAGTGTCTTTGACGTTGTGAATCACGTAAACATATAGTTGGTTGTTGGTCAGAAGATGTGACATGCCTTTCTCCAGTAATGAAGATCAATACACAAGCAATGGAGAAGTTGGTAGTAAGGTGGTAAGATGTTAAAGTGGCCCCCCGTAGCACTTAGTGCAGCAATAAATGGGTGGGGGTCACCAGGGTTCCACTTTTGGGCCGCCGGACGGGGGTCCAGGGACTGGGCCCCCGGAAGCTCTAGGGGTTTAATATGTTGAGTGCCTTCAGAGAGCTCTCAGTATCTCATTATCTTGAAGCAGATGAAAACTTTATGAACTTTAATATTTCTTTACTTATGCCAAACTGATCTATTTTTCAGTGACTGAGCACTGTGGGAGCACTGTCACTTGTAAATCAGTGTCTTTTGACGTTGTGAGTCGCGTTTAACATAGGTGGTTGTTGGTAAAGGAATATTGTGAATTTCTATTCTCAAGTAATATAGATCAATACAACAAGCAATTGTAAAAGTTGGTAGTAATCGGAATGGCCTAAATTAAGATGCTAGTATGATGAGATCATAATACACAACTTTTATATATCAGAATGAAATTTTGGTGTATCCGTATAATATGATGCAAACCTCGGAGATTGATTCTTCTCAGAATGGAATACTTTACCATACACATTGTTTGGCCTATATATTGGATAGCCAGCCCAAAATCCTATGCCACCATTTTCATATCACCCTTTTAATTTAAAAATGCCCGATTTAAATTTTTACCCTGCCTATGGGTGAGCATGGATCCCGCATGGATACAATATACAAGTGCCTAAAAGTATTGATAATGGTCGTTGGTTCGAGTCCACTCAAGCCAACGTGTTCTGGACTGCCCTTGAGTAAAGCGCTTTACCCTCAATTCCCCCTGGGGTACCAGCATTATTCATGCTGGTAAGGTAACAGACTCGCTATGTGGTGTGGAGAGGGCGACCCCCACAGCAACAATATATGGAGGAGTCTGGCACAATCGCTTTGCAAGAGAGCTGGGCACTCCGCGCACGAGCTTGCTCGGCACACACCTTTACCTTTTGTTACTTAAAGCGGCACTGGCACATTTTCACAAAATATGAAATTTCTGCAATTTGCTCTCAAATGATAGTCTAGGCCTTGGAAGAACAGAGATATATTTTACACATGAATAACATACCCACACAGATAGGGACATTGAATAAGAGGAAAAGAATATCCAGGGTATTTGTAGGCTAACTTTTAAGTGTCCATAACTTTTAATCAACAAATGTGTATATTACATGAATATTTTTGACTCGTCTCACTGATATTAAAACCACAAAGGTTATAGACCGGTCAAACAGTGTGCATAGCGTGGGAAACCTGCATACGGCGTGTGTTGTCTAATCTTGTTTTAAACGCCATTTTCGTCGTCTGCTGAATTTCGCGTCCGGCCGGTGACCTGAAATTACAAAATCGTTCCGTTACCCATAATGAAGCGGATTTGGTCCTTAATCATTTCGGGTGATGTCTTTTGTATATAAAAGCTTTACCTATGCAAAATATCGATTTTGAAAAATCTTGAGGGCGCACTATTTTTCAAATGTGCCATGTCTCTTTAAATAAAAATCCAGTTGTGCTATGTTATATCAAAATTAGTTAAGTTGGTTGTCCATTTATGTGTATTGTGTTATCTGTTTGATATGAGAGCCTGCACTTGCACATACACCCCATCAAGTACGCGTGGGAAACAAACTTGCGGTTTTGATGGTAGACGCAATACTGCATGATGCAAAAAGCCCTATTCACTACTGTGCGTAAATAATGGTAACACTAAATCGGCGGTTTTTTTGTTTTATCTGGGAAATTGAAATGGATTCGAGAGCTCAATTTCAGGACGACAATGAGAATAATACGTCCTTTCATCTGACATCAACATCGATAACTACTTCCCCCGGATAAATCAGGGGGGGTCCAAAGACGATCGGAACACGCCCCCTTAAGTGTTTCTATCTATCTACCACTAACGGCCGCACCCGAGATGCTGTTCACCATGTATAAGCGCTAATGTCCCCTGTTTATGTTTACCCTTCATTATACTGTGAAAGTTACTACACGTTCATGTTCAAATTGGGGCACGGGGGGAGGGGGAGCTTATGCATATATATTCAAGAAAGCACCCACTTTATGGTTATGCATGAAGTTTTTCTGTCATACATGATGCATTTCATATGAAAAGCGACATGTAGTGTAACATGTCATGTCTTTTGAATGATAAGATTGTATTAAAATTCTGTTTTTACAATCTGGTTTGTCTTTTTTGTCTCTTGTATGTGAAAAACTTAATGATTGATATTTTGTAGACAAGGAATTAAAAACCATAACGATCTAAACAATCCGGATGATATTATATTTTGTAAATATACACCTGAGTTAAAGAAAATTAACCCTACAATTACTGCCTTTTCATCGTCTATAGCTTGCATCTTTCTAGCCTCTTTACACAAGTTACAACAACCCATATACTGCTCTTTAATATAAGTTTATTTTTTATGAGATCGTCTTATCAATCAAATGGTGAAACCAAATTTGTAGCAGTTTCATAAAAAACCGTTTCATTTTTTATGATGAGCTTACACAAACTTTTGTGTCCCCCCCTCTCTGATGAACAAACTTTCTTGTCCCCCCTCAATGTTTTAAAAAAATTTCATGTCCCACCGCTGATTTCCTCCACCCCCCCCCCCCCCGGCTCAATATGAACACTCCCTTAGCATTTGGGACACTCCAAAGCTATTCCTTATTTGAATCCTATTACCTCCACCAATATTTGCACCATTTGGTCTTCCAAAGTCGATCATCAACCTATCTGCACAAGAGATGGTAGCCAACTGAAAGAGGTCAAGGACTTTCATATCTAGGTTCCTATGTTGCGCCAGCAAAGAAATACTTCATGTCACGCAAAGTACAAGCTTGGATGCCTGCAATAAACTCCACCACTTAAATTGCATCTGGTATCTCCAATTCAAACCACGCTGAATTCTTTAGAGCCTGTGTAGAGATTGTCCTGTTTATGGATCCTCGAGACCTGGACCCCTGGACCATGAGAAAGAGCTACAGGATAGACGGGATGGCACCTACACCAAGCTTCTTATAGCGAGTACAAAACTATCCTGGCGCGATCACAAGACCACAGCACAGATATATGGAAATACCCTCCAATTTCTCTTCTGTTGCCCAACAGCCGTGCACGATTTGCCGTTCACTGGGTCATCGTGCGCTTGACCATTATTCTCAGACGTCACATGTTGGAATTTACCGTGCCAAAAAAAGGGTCGTCGCCCCTTTAACTACATTGATGTATTGCTCGAGACAATCCAGAGATCCATCTGACATCCCCAACCTAATGACAACAGGACATTTGGCGCTACATGTGAACAGCATCTCGGCTGCGGCCGTTAGATAGATAGATAGTATTCAGAATCGGAGGCAATTTTTAAATAAAACTTGACCCCTCTACAACCTGTTCATCGATCGTTTTCAAGTAATGTTCCCAGCATTTATATCATATCATATCATGACTTTATTTTCATTCATCAACATATACAATCACTACATATAAATTAAGAAACAAACTGAATTGCCTTTTTACATTTCCGGAATCTTCTATAGAATTGGGCCGAAATTAATCTGGAAAAATATTCCTAAGTCAAATATGGTCCAGGCCATATTGCCATATATCTAAATCAGCAAATGAAAATATCGTGACTTATTTTGTTTCTTATTCAATGTTTGCTCTATTTTTATCTCCTGAATCAACAATTATAAGTTGATTACATCCATATGTTTTTTATTTTCAAAATTGGGTCGATATAATTATGCATTTTGTAATGACAAATAATGCATAATTAAGGATATAATCAATAACGAATGCCTTTTAATTCAAGTTTACACCTAACAATATGAGGGTAAACTTAGATCGAGCATAAAATTTTCCTTTTTATAGATATTTTGTAAGATTTTTTGTAACCATTTCAATTTGTATTCTTTTTTTACAGGTCATAAAAGCGTGAGGCACATCTTCCTCAACATTGCCAATCAGGACAGATCTATTATCGATCAATTCCATTTATAAGGTTCTTCTTAACAAGAACAATATTGTATCAAGTTTAAAGTTACGTTAAATTAATAAGTCTCACACATCATTGAACACTTTCAGCTTAAAATTCCATACATTTTTCCAATTCCCACCCTTTTTCAAAAATACCCCGTCTAGTGGCAAGTAAATTTCTACCCTAGAGCGAGTTTTATAGACCATTAACATCCTACGTCACTTCTTTTGTTCTTTTGTTGCCTGCGATCATTCCTGCAAATCGTTATGGCCCATAGTTAAAACTCTAACATCAAGCTAGACAATTGATGAGTGTGTAACAGTCAGGCCGACCTATTTCAAGATAGCAGACCCTAACATGTTCAAAACATTGCTGTTAACTGGGCTATTCTTTGCAACCAACAATTCACAAAATTTAGTTTCAGATTTTTTAGGTGCATCTGCTAGTGTGGATATAATTGGTTGTGGGTACCGCCAAATTTGATTTTGTTACACAATTCGTCCAAATCTATTTTTTGGTCGATCGGCCCTCCATACCTATTAAACAAAACACCATTCTTTACCTTTGCAAAATCAAACAGGCACGTTTGCTCGAGCCGTGTTACGTTAGTTTGTTATCGTATATCTGCAACGGAAGAAGATCCATCTTTGTAAAATATATCTTGCATATAAGTATGTTAGATCAATATCCAATCTTTACGAAATTGTTTTTTGTAACATTATCACAAATATCTGTAACCATAATACTTGATTTAATATTTCATCTTGGGTAAGCTTGGGCATTTTTGTGCCGTACAACTTTGTAGTTTACATCAACATTCAAATATTTCACATAGCAAGGTTAATTTTTCTAATGTTTTAAATTGGTCTATTTGTAGATTAATAGTGTCAACATATGGAATGACCCCCACTCCTTATTAACTGCAATTTCATAAGGTGTTTTCCAGCTACCATCGGAATCATAAAAAATCTACTTATCCACCTTAATTTTAGACACATGATTTGAATTTCTATGTCCATGAATCTTAAACCACCTTCATTATAATTGTTTGCCAAGTAAACATCTTTAATTTTATGCATTTTGTTATCCCAGAAGAAATTCAGAATAATATTTTTGATTTGTTTGATTACTGCTTTTGGTGTATGTAAAACAGCCGCAGTATACATAGTTTGTGACAAAGCAAGGGATTTTAGAACACTAACCGTACCAACTAGAGAGAGATCTTCCTTTTTCTCCAATTGTCCAGGATCCTTTTCATTTTTTCGATTTTATCATCCCAGTTCATTTTATTAGCTATTGTCGTATTTTTGGCAAAGTAAATACTGTTATATTGCCCTCAAAATTTTGATTAAAATATTATTTTCTTAATTTTATCTGAGAAAAGATTTCTCATGAGAAAAGTACTTTGTTTATGTTGAAAATTGGTCAGCTAGTGCAAGGTTATGTTTATGCATGATGCTGTGGTAATATCTATTTTAAGACTTGGGAACTTTGTGAAATGATGGTATATAGCAGAGTTGCAAAAAACTTTGATTCGCCAGCAGTTGTAATCAGGAGCTAAACCAGAGCTCTGGAGCTATACAGTATAATTATTTATAGCTAGTTTTAATCTACAATAATGGTAGATTTGAGCTTTACATATCGCCAGGATTTTTATAATATTGGATGCCACCGGAGCTTAATAGCTGATCTGTGTGCTGTCGTCTCGTAAGCCAGAAGAGCTTCAGTTTTGGAATCAGAAAGATTCCAGTTTGTGGTCCTAAATGAGGACATTAGCGACAGACTGATGGTGGTAGAATACATGGACTGTATTGCAGAGTATTAGTGTCGTCGAGGGAAAACTCCGTCATCTTGAACTGCTGGACAAAATTACCTTCAGGACTGAGAAGATTCCCATGGAATATATTACCTGAAGAGTTTTATGTGAACTTATGCGCTGTCATTTTGGAGTCTTCGCTGTGAGGACATATCATTGTTGAACTGCATCGCTTCTTGTGGACATTGGTGGACATTCTTGTTTACAATTAAGTATAAATCATATAAATTGTGTGTAATCTTACTATGTAATGTTGTTTGGACATACCAAATTCTTGAACCAAATCAATTAAAGATCATTAAAACTGTTTATTATGTAAAATTTAGATCATTTGTGCACAAGGCTCATTTATTTGTGTTCGAAAGGTATTTCTGATCTTAGACGTCCACGAGACGTCATAACAATACCCAATGTCTTAATTGGACCATAGGACCAGGGAATGTGATCAAGAAAATCCTCAGGTGGAGGATTTTTTTTTATTATTAGCTGCTGCCTTTATTAAAAAAGAGAGAAAAAATACACACACAGCATACACGTACAAAGCCACCTTAAAAATACACTTTTTTCCAGTAACATTGTTAAGTATACCCTATACAAGATTCAAAAATACATTAATATATATGATTTTTGTTCAAATTCCTCTGCCAAAGCCAGTCACACCATGCACCAACTTTAGTTGCCATCCAGGGCTGGCTAAGCCACCTATGCATGATAGTTATAATTGTGAACCCTCATCAAAAATTCCAAACTACTGGGTGTAAATATACCCTAGACCAGATTCAGTAAATACTATGATGTATCTGGGGAATTTTTTTTTCATTCCTCTGCCAAAACCATCATCACGCATACCATACCCAACTTTAATCCCATCCTTTGATGATGGGCATAACCAGACACCTCATAAAATTCCTTGCTTAGCCGGTGTAATATCCCCTATCAAGACAGATACATATTAATATACTGAAATTTGTTTTTTTTTAATTCCTCTGCCAGAGCAGCCACAAAACACCATACACCGAACTTTATTGCCATCCATAGGCTTCTAAGGCCACCTATGTATGATGGTTATATACCTCATTAAAATTCAAAACGAATACTTGCTACTGGTTATTAATGTATACTCCTATAGCAAGATTCAGAAATACATATTATATATCTAATTTTTTTTTCAAAATTCCTCTGCCAAGCCAGCAGCACCATACACCTAACTTTAATTGGGCCATCCAAGGCTGAGCCACCTATGCATTTGGTTATAAACGCTCAATTAAAAAGCTACCAAACTATGCACTACCGGGTATGATAATATTTGTATATCAATAATGCCCATTTTATAAAGGAAACTATTTGTAGCAATGAATTGGTCTGCAAAAATTAAAGTAAATTTCTCAAAACTTAGCATCATAGCACATTTAATCTGCTAAACTATAAATATTTATCCATCGGGTGGGCCATGATTTTGAATTAAATTCCATTTAGCACATAACCTATTTGGATAAACCCCATCATTTTCCAATAGACTTGCACGGAGGATTTTTTGCCTATTTGTATTTGTTCAAACTTTGAAATCTCTCTCACCAACCACCACATGTTTTTTCAAAATCACAGACTTAACTTTAAGGTGATTTTTCCACTTTACAGGGATGGCTGAACTCGATTTAAATGCTGGAACCAATTACTAAATTAAATTTATCAATCATCTTGCATCTAAGCTCAACAGCTTCATAGCCTTTGTCATGATATCTTTCATGTAAATAACACCTTGACCATACCATTCTTTCCATAAAAATACATTTTTGTTAATTCTAATAGCCGAATTTAGCCAGAGTATCTCATTCAAAAAATCAGAACTTTTCTCAGGTTCCCTATAATGAAACGTTGCCCAAGACTTAACAACGTCCCTTACAAAATCATTTTTAATATTCTCAATGAAAGACTCATGACTATGAAAATTGCATCTAAACAGGAATCCACCAAACGGTTCAATTTCCCTGTTAAATAGCAATTTCCATCGTACATCATCGGCTTTATCGTAAAACCTTTTTACCCAAACAATTTTTAAGACCTTACAGAACACTCTACATTCGGGCATATTTAAGCCTCCATCTGTGAATGGTAAAATCATTGTTTTCCTTTTTACCTTATCTGGGTTACCACTCCAGAGGCAATTGTATAAAATTGTATCCAACTCTTTAAAAAAAGATTCAGGGGGACTTGGAAAAACAGAAAAAGGATACACCAATTTGGACAGAGCAAACGTTTTAATCAAGGTTATTTTACCTAAAAGGGTTCAATTGCTTTTCAACCATACTTGCAAAGTAGATTTTATATCGGCAAGTTTTTTTCTAAAATTCACCTCAATCATCTCCGTTTTATTGTGCGAAATATGAATACCTAAATAATCAACAGAGTCGTTTGACCACTTCAAATTTCTATCCTCACAATAAATACTGTTGGAATTTTTTAGGCTACCAATTCTAAACACTGTACTTTTTTCATAATTTACTTTCAAACCAGAATACTAAACAAAATGATCAAGGAGTGCAACTGTTTCATGCAGTGATTCTTTAGATCCATCAATATAAATTACAGTATCATCTGCATATTGGCTTACTTTAATATCTGACTTACTCAACAACCATGTATCTTGTTGACACATTAATACCCTTTATCCTTCAGACCGGTCATAGGCCTGGCCTCGAAGGTTCACCACAGACCAGATATACATATAATGGGATAAGACAACATCCTTGGACGCAACCATTTAAAAAAAATAATCAAAATCTGATGGGCATGCCTAGTTTATCACACCGAAACAACTCTTTGCACGCATTGCAAAGAATCTCAAACCGCAAATCAAATCCAAAATGTGAAAGGGATTTGTTTATAGCAACTCCGTTTAATTTTATCAAAAGCCTTCGTCTCCGAATCTATGATGAAAGCAAAACCGGGAATTTCCTCAGTGTTTGTAACTCAATAGTGTTAAAAAATAATCTAACGTTTTCACCTATATATATATCTTCCTTTCAAACCTTTTGATCATCGATGAAGTAATCTTTTAAAAACTTTTTTTCATATGAATTGCCAGCATTTTAGTTAAACATTGTAATCACACGAATTTCGGAGTTTTGTGTGAAATGGGGCCTCCATTTTAAGGAGATTAAAAGGAGATTTATCTTTTTTTGGTAACAATGTCTAATGCCGCCTTTTTGGGGGGGAAGAACAACATTCACACTGGTTAAAAGAATCATTTAAAGAATTTAATAGAGGATCACATATTTCCTTCCATAAAGTTTGATAAAATTCGCATGGAAGGCCATCGGTGCCCAGTGCCCCGGTGTTTTATTAAAGCATCAATCATAGAGTTTGACTGCTTCCCAACATTCCTGAGGTGTGAAACATTCCTCACACTCATTAGAGAATCATTATCAATCTTGGAAGGGTATTGCAATCTAAAAAACAGTATCTAACAAATTGTCATAATTTTCATTATCTACTGGTGACTATAGAGATTCCGATAAAAGTTAACCTCAGCATTGCATGATATCCTTGGGATCAGTAATCTCCTTTGTCAACGACATTTCTTGAATAGTTTTTCTTTTCAGCATGTATCCTTTCCAGTTTTAAGGAAAAAACTTACTACTTTTTTCTCCAATCCCTCACCCATATGGGCTTTGGATCTTATAAAAAAAACTGAGCTTTTTTATCAAAATATTTTCAAGAATATGCTCTTTTTCCTGAAGTCTAGCTTTCATGGAATATTCATCACCAGGATTACATTTACATTGCAAGTGAAGTGCATCGCTTTCCTCAGAATAACCTTGACAGATTCTCTGTATTTTTTTTTCTTGACTGGCTATTGAATGGTGCGACCCCTCGACGTTGAGCTTGAATCATTCCATAGGTTCGTAGGATATTATTAATGACAATCCTTCATCAGTATTTTCCACTAACTTCTTTTATAACAATTAGTATAAATTTATATATGCACGTAGAAACTTGTGTTAGTTTTCCAGAATCTGCCCCTTGGAATACAAGGGTTAATGCTCAGAGAAATTAATGAATGATCACTTTTGAATCCATGAGAGATTCCAGTTTCATCAACTCCTATATTTTTCAAGCTTTAGATAACAAAAAATATCCAAACGACTCATAATAGGCGGTTTGGAAGATGATGACCATGTCTAATTTTTAATATTACGCATGTTCATCACGCCATATCTCACTCAATCCAACGAGCTCATATAATTTAATATATTTAACCTGAACGAATATTTTTATTCTCCATACCAACTCATATTTATCAAGAAGTGGGTTAGACCTGTATATAATATCACGGCACCATATAAAAAATCAGCAAATTAGTCTCAATGATTTAAAACATACAAAAAGCTGGGTTATCATTATTTGGATCGTGCATATAACTTACATAAAGTTTAAAGTATCATTATCAGTGATTTGGCAAATTAACAGTCTACCCTTATTATCATGAAACTTTCTCATTTTATTTGGGGAATCTTGGGAAGAGATCAACTCCTGTACGGCGTATGTACCGATACTAAATAGGCAGGGGTCCTTCCATTCATTTTTCCAAACACTTTCAATTTCCTAAATGTTACTATGGGTTTTCACTGGAGAAATATGATGTTTGTACCCTCGGTGTTGTACCTTCGATTTTTTAGCCATGTAAACACGAAGTCCTTGACGCTTGCTTGCTGTTTCCGAGCTCCGCTAGTATTCCATCAAACTACATATTTGTATTTTGTCATGTTTATAACTATCTAAAAATTACTTGTATGAATAAATAAGTGAGGCATCTTGCATTTCAGGTATGTTACCTATAGCTTAACAAATCGGTCACCCATTTAGCTGCGTCCATGATAAGCACATATACCGCCTAATTACAACAGCCTTAGAATTACGCACCATTATAGTTTAAAATTAACAATTTTAACTATATATAGGGCTATACTGTTACATGTATTGCAAGTATGTAAAGGGGTCTATAAATACAACTCCAGACACTATGCATCCACATTGACAAAAGGGCAGGCAGACAAACATAGACAAACACACACCACTTAGCAAAACAACATAAACATCGTCATCTGGTGGAGGATTTTTACCTAATTTCTATGATTTTTAATACTTGCCAGCCACGGTGCCAAGTCTCTCGATAACTGGATTGCATTTTTGGCCGACGTAATATTTTTGACAACGATTGTGGGTCATCGGCTAGTGACATTTTGATATTTTTTTGTCAGGATGTCTATTTTACCACGTAATACCTTCCAATACCATATTTTGACTGGATGTTATACTGAGAATCTCAACTGCTAAAATGAATAATATGGCGGATAGCGGCAGCCTTTCTTATGCCTCTTTCAACAGAAAACGTTCACAGACACCCATCCATTTACCAAATTGAACTACAATATCATCGGGGGGGGGGGGGGGTGCTATAACATAATTCCAACCCCTTTTTAAAAAGATTCCAAAACCATATTTCAAGAGATCATTCATGAATAACTTAAATTCTATCTAGCCTGGTCGAACGCTTTTGAAGTCACACATATGACACATGCTTCTGTTAACACTTCATTGTTTGCCAGATTAATAATGTTTTGAATCATAGGGAAAAGGATGTTCTGACAAATACCTCCCTTTCATTGGGCCCTTTTGGTCATCTATTAATAATCGAACTAATAATTTGAATCCCTTTTGAATAGTACAATGCATAAGCTTATAATCATAGTTTAGAAGACTTATGGTCTCCATTTTTTTTGCAATTTTCTGATCACCTTTTTGAATAATAAGGTTATGATGCTTTTTTCTCTGACCTGCAGACCTCATGACACTAGTTAACATATTTAACGATATCTAATCAACAAAACGCACATAATCTTTCCAGAACTATCTGATATCCATTCTATTGGCACCCATCGCACCAGGAGTTTTGTTCTTTTTCATACTGAACACTGCGTTTTACATTCTTCATATGTTAATAGGATAGGTCCATCACAAATTTACCTTTCATTCAACATCATCATAAGCCTTGTTGCACTGCAGAATTTATTAATAGGATTATGTTGATATTTCCTCTTCGCAATCGCGTTTATAATTTGTGAGGTATCTAATTTGTTGTAAAACATAACGTTCTCTTATTTTCTTCTTCGTGATGATTTGATTATTTTTTTTGCATTTTTTTTGGGGAATAGGGGTGGGGGCGGGGTTGTCAGCTGTTTTTTGACACCATTGCTTTTTCAAGATTTAGGAAATACTTTTCTTTCATTTCACCCTTCTTCAAACTCATTCACACTTTTGCCTCGTATCTGCCTTTACATTTTGTGATAATGTTGATCATTTTAATTGTGTCTCATATATTCCTTATGAAATGCAGACGTAGTGTCACCATTATTGATTTCATCTTCCAAATAATTTAAAACCTTTTTTCTAAGAGTTATTTTATGCCTATTGGCTCTGGCTTTCTCTTACAAAAATGCTGTGTACACTTTTTTGACTTTAATCTTACACATTTCTCCGTTTAAAAATCTGTGTGTTATCATTAGCATCAAATCTTCTTTGAGCATTTTCCAATACTCTTTCATAATCATTTACATACTTCCATCGCTCAAAAATGCTTACATTTAGTTTCCCAATAGCCGTCAGGACGCAGCACGTTTTGAGCCGTCTCTGGCTTCACCTTATAGAAGCGGCATTAATGTTCGGTCTAACCCGATGGTTTTATATAAACTTAAAAAACACTGGTCAAAACACTGGACGATGTTAGGAAAAAATCATTCTGGCATGCAAAAAACTCCCTCATCGCATTAAAATGGCACAAGCAAGTGAAATTGACCGACAGTGTCAGTTGGATTCTCTTAGGGTCGTACCCTACATTGAATCAAACCAAAACATTTCCTCTATACTAAAGATACTAAAAAGCTTTTGACTGGTTTGTATACACTCTTACTAGAGCCACCTTTATAATCCAAAATTGGGACTTCATACCTCAACAAGTTAATAATCACCATCCAAAATCAAATATTACTTTCAGCAGGTGTTATTTGATCCATGTCATGTTTCCTTCTTATAAAGGGTTTTTAAGGCTTTAAAAAACGGTCTCCACACGATTTACTTTTTGTCCGTGGGAGCCTAACCATTAGCAAAGGAGTAATCTTCACGCGTAACGAGAGGTTTATCGACCACAGTAGATTTTTGAAGTTATTAACGTTGACATCCATTGCTTATATAACAATGCTTAGCCACGCGCTGCTGTTATAGTAGCCAGTAGAAAATACCCATTTCAACCAATTTGCAGCAATCTCTTTTTCTATCAGCAACATTTTGCAGCTCATGTGAGACATGCGTCTCCTGTATATGAATACATGTTAGCTTATGGCTTTTTGTTTCTTATCTATCGCAACTAAAATTGTATTTCGTTTTTCCGTATTTCTGATACTCTCATATAATTGAATATGCGTAATATGCTCCTGGCAGCTATTTGAATACGCAAATGACAATATGTCCTCACTGGAGCAGTGGAGAATATTCTGTCAAATACTTCTCCAGGACCATATTTGCCCTAATGGTCCTGGAGCATTTACATGACTTAGAAAATATTTCTCCAGATTACTTAATTCTCCAGGACCATCAATGGGCATTCTCTCAAAAAAGTGAAGGCCACTTCAATTTGAAAAATCGGAAACACAAAGTCGCGCAAAAATTATTTATCATAAAGCAACATAACTTTTATTAGCTAACATATCATACATCATTGGAACTAACAAAAGTTATGAACACCACATGTTCCATATTTTTACATTGTGACCC
Organism: Ophioderma brevispina; assembly: GCA_023653785.1. Taxonomy (NCBI): domain Eukaryota; kingdom Metazoa; phylum Echinodermata; class Ophiuroidea; order Amphilepidida; family Ophiodermatidae; genus Ophioderma; species Ophioderma brevispina. The sequence continues at coordinate 4,995 of JAMKCH010024638.1, read as the reverse complement.
TTCAAATACCGAAAGTGTTTATTACACTGATTTTTGGGCGCTTCGTATAATTACGATTTATTATCCGATATGCATCCGATAATTTCCTGATTTACAAGAAGTGTTAACACTTGAATCCATGATTCTCACTCTAATGGTGTGGAGGGCGAGACATATCAGGAATGCAGGTGGGAAAGTGGAAAGTGCATAACTGATAGATCAAATTTGTACTTAAACGCAGTCCTTCTCTAACGTCTATTTTTGGTATTTTTTTATGCGATTTATGTAAGTTTTCAAAACAAGACAAGATCTTTTTTTCAATACGGATGTATCTTGATATTCTTAGGGCTTAAATTAATTTGCCTTTGATAGGTCATATTTTAACCCTCTTTTAAAAATCAATTATCACTTCAGAAGTACTGATGTAATCTAATTTCAATATCCTGCCTTCGTTTCAGCGTTGTTGTATGATAAACGTAATATAGAAAAAAAAAAAAAACATCATAATGGCAGTCAATAACGTTTTTGTAAATCGCACTTCAACAATGCTTTAAATAACGACAGGGGAAGTCGATGAATAGTGTTTTGTTTTTTTTTAAATAATTTAAAAAACCCGATTAATTTGTAACTTTCGAATTAAGGTGTTTTGTTCTATTATAAACCACATTGTAGGCCTATATCTCTAAATTAATACTTTTCAAAAGCTTTCACACCGCAGTAAGTTCTGTATATTGTCTCCAATTTTGCCCTTATGACCAATCCGTGTCATATTTGTTATCCCTTTATTTGCATTTTTGAAATCGCATTATTCCCACAGAGCAGCGACTGCCATTTTTCTTTCCTTTTTCTTGGCTGTGGCTTCTTTGGAGAATCCAGCCTTATTACCATCTCCTTCTTTTCTGTGGCCTCGGTTGGTAAAAAAAATTCATCTCTTAGTATATAATATTTCTGACACGTTAGCTTGTTGATTCAGGGGTTTGAGTTGCCATCGCGAAGTTGTTTCTTTTGTAGCGATACCGCTAAAAACATCGAGAATTAAATATAATTTTTACTAATGTATATATGTTCAGATTATAACATATATCATTAAGAATTTGCAACGTGGTTTTAAACACAGCGCGACACTGAAAAGGTCTATAGGCTATATTCTTTCCCTGGCCTATTAGTCCTGGAAAGTCTCGACTTAAACAAACTTCTCTGTTTCTATCATTCACAAGCAAAATCTATAATACCCTCATGACCTTTTAAAGACATGTGCACAAAGAATTGTAACAAAAGATATTTAATAGGCTCCTAAAACTTTGCGTATATTACTTTCCTCTCACAGCACGAGCCACTAAATGTGCACTAAATCGCCTATATTGAGCACAACTAATAGCATGTGTACATAAACCCCGTGCACACTGCATGTGCATATACGGCTGTGGCAGTATTTACAAGACATTATACTTCGACCTATTATATTCCCAGCAAAGTGCAGGCAACGCCAGGCACAATGTGTATGCTGCCTGCATGTGACATGGATTACGCAAACTGAGTTGGGTAAAACGTAAAGAAAAGTGAATGACTCACTAACTTATTTGAGTGGCGACCAATTCTCAACAATACTTCGCGGAGCATTTGCAGAAGCGAGTAAAACATTACCTGCGACGTTAATAGAGGATTCCTGTATTTTTGCGTCTTCTTTGGATAACGTATATACTGTACGTTATATACATTTTGATGCGTTTCAGTGTCTAATACGTGGGCGAGTGCTGTAATTGGTATTATTTCGACTAATCAAGAGTCAGGGTAATGTGTGTCTATACCAAGAATATAAGGCATGTCCATTATTTCAACAGAAGTGGATATAACGCGGGAGGTTATTCAATGGCTAGAAGGTACCGACGGGTGCAGCGGAATTGGGGAACGCGGAAGAAGTGGACGGGAGGGTTGGACTAGTTGGGATGAGCTGAGCGTAGGGAGATTAAAGAAACCAAGGAAAGTGTGAGGTACGGTGGAAGGAGTGGTGGCGGGAGGCGCTCAGCGGTTGGCGGGACATGAGGAACGATTGATGCGATCGGAGATGGAGCGGGGATAGGAGACTGGGTGGGGTTTGTTGGTGTAAAAGAGAATGTTTCGTGAGAGGCCACAATGTGATTGATGTACGGTTGTGTTCGGTGCTGGTTGATTCATTGGTGTTTGGGTGCTGAGTTTTACGCACGGTGCCGGTTTCATGAGAGGACTTTGGTGGGGGCGACGCAAATTTGCCGATGTGGATTATTGGCCGATTCTTGTCCAATTGGCTTAAAACGGACGCATTTAGATTTTGGAATCTATTTTTAAAATAATCGAGGCAAATTATTGGGCACGCAGCATCTTTTGATGTTATGAATTATCAATGTATACATATTTTTTGCCTCTGAGCTATGCAAAGGTATTATCATTGCAGTTCCATTTTCAATAATTGAGTTTATACACTGATAACGTAATATACATGATTTCGCGAATCCATATATTGGCTCTTGTAGCTTACCAAGGAATGTTATCTGGAAGATTGATACCTATCATATATCATTTATACATTTTAAGAAATAAAAACCACTGGTATGATAAAATCTTTGATATTGAGGTAACTGTAGCATTGTAAAATAAGTGCGCAGAGCTACGGAAACACCATTTGGCATGTGTTAAGTGTTTATGGAGTAAAATGAGCGAGAAATCATGATATATGAAAGTATAGTAAAACTATATATGTCTCGTGTAGATCTCGCAAAGTACTAAAAGAACATTAACACGGTTCAGCTATTTTTAAAAAGCAAAATAGAAAAATTGTGGATGCAAGAATCGAATAACTCTACTGGCTTTCACTTTTTTGACATTTTGGCCCATATGGTCCTGGACATTATGGTCCTAGAGCATAATTTTCGGGCCAATCTCATAGAAGCTTTCTTGCGGACTGCCTAATAACGCGTAAAGGAAAAAGACTCATACTTACCTAAAGATTTTTTAGTTACCAATAGACAACCTACCACAAACAAATAAATTAAATAACAAATACAAACAAATAAGTATAATAAATTAAAAAAACCAGACAATCTATAAAACAAGAAGAAATTGCACCTGAAGGCTCTGATGAGGTATCATAATAATCATATGTAATAATATCTATAGATGTTGTTTTTGGGGGGGGATCCAATCATGTGCCATAGTGATTGATATCTACTAATTTTGTGCGATTCATCTGGCAAACATCAAGGAATTGTATGATTTTTTGAACATTAACAATGTCATTGACATATAGTATAAATAACAGGTAGGCCCTAAATATGTCATTGACATAGAGTATAAATAACAGAGGACTTAAAGATCTTGAGGAACGCCACAGGTCATAATTTGATTTGAACTGCAGACGTGTGCCGGGATGTGGACAAGCAAGATGGCTTGCCTTATTGTATTTGGCAAGTCCATGCTAAATGACCCTGTACAACAATTTTCTACTGTGAATCATAACTTTGGTGACCTGCCGACTAACTGTGCTGATTACAAAGAGGTATTGTTTGCTCTATCATATGACTTTTATACAACTTTTTTAACAACATCAGGTCCTAAATATTACTCTTGGTTTCTTTTGATGTATCCTTGAGGGAAAAACATGGGATTAAGGTCCACAGGGAACACTGTTTAAAATTTCCGTAAATAAAAATCAGATTTTCCGTAAAGTTACGGAAAATCTGTTTTAGAAAACAAATAACAATAAAAAACCAAAAACCTAAAAAATAGCTAAAAATGTTACATTTTTTTTTACGGAAATATTTCAAAAATTTCTGGCAGCAATATTTCGGACTTTTTTTTTTTTGGTCCGTAATTTTAAATTACGGGAAAAAATTCTGTAATACATTTTTTTTACATAATATGAGACAAATTTCTGTAAAATACTGTCAAAGTTCCTTTAATTTTGACAGAAATTTCTGTAAATTTACCCTAAAATGACTGTAAATACTGCGCCAGAAATTTCGTAAATTTCGGACATTTTTTGAACAGGGAATGGAGGATATATACTCTAATTGGGCACTTTAAGCTGATTGTCATGAACTGATAACATTGGTATGTTTCTGTTCGAACATTCGCATACTCCATTTGAACCAATTGGATTATTAAAAATATTTACCCGTGATGACCATGATAGTTTTTGGCAACAATGAGATTTGAAATCGGTAGTCATTTTACTTAGAACCATCAAAACATTTTTGCACGGTAAGGTTAGGTAACAAGATGCCTAATATTAAGGGAATTAAGCAACCAAACGTTAACACTTACAAATGTTTTGTTTCTTGGTGTAACGATGACCTCCGCCATAGCAAATGTTGATGATCTTTAAAGTAAATCTGCATGAATCAATAACAATTGCTTCCTGAAGTCGGCCTTGAAGTAACCTTTCAACAATGGTATGTGGTTCCATTAAATAATATTGTTTTCATCTGCTATTTGTTTTTGGTAAAGACTATGGTGTTTTATTTGAGTATCCTCTCGACTTGGGTTCAATAAGGTTCGGCTTTGATGATAGCCCGAAAACAACTCATATACAACGAAACGCATCACTCATCTTTCATTCAAACATGCAATCACTCGTCTTTACTATCAAGACGACCAGTAATCAATCTAAGAGCAATTTACATCTACATTTTTCTATTCTCTTAACGGTAGAGGCGGCAGAAGCTAGCAAATGAATATCCAATAGGTCCTTTTCCAACTTTACTTTTGTGATGTCTGTTCATAATTTGTCGGTTTCCACCCAACTGAACTTGAGAATAAAATTCCACAATCATGATTGTTACTGCTGCAATTTAAAGTGCGAGATGTTAAAACAAAATAAACATGATGGGAGATGTGATTAGGATATTCAAATTGCGCTAGCAACTGACTTCTTGCAAGATGCTGAATTTAGCTTTCTTTCTTTTTGGATGGATTATTAAAGGTATGCTAGCTGCTGGAGTACATTCTTGTGTGAACGAGAAGGGAGAATTACGATGAAGA